>JAVJIF010001491.1:0-229790 GCA_038442645.1 Agave tequilana
AGAAGGTGACAAGCTCTCACTTATGAAAATGGGCTTGGGTTAGCCTCATCTCCGAGATTTATCTGAGTCACTTTATCCTCAGTGGGTGGTTCGCGTTGTGCAGCGTATATCCAAAGAGTATTTAAGTGTTTATTCCATGGATCTGAGTCTGACTGGACTAATTCTTTATATTTAAAGGTATCTTCTTGTCATCTTCTAAATGGATGGTCGATACCATGTTCACTGAGAGACTTTTTCTAAGATATCACCGACGCTAATATTTGAGTCCCACATGATGTTGCTGATGAGCTATCATAATAGACCTCTCTTTCAGACTCGGGATCTGACAAGACTGGCGTAGATACCTAACCGAGTCCTCTTCGGGTCTTGAGATAGTAATCGGAGTCTTTGCCTTTTGGTACAATGAACGAAGTAGTGCTCGCTTTCCTTTACCGAAATTAAAGCCTGATCCTTTGGTAAGATCATACACCTTTCTTTCCATCATGTAACATGACTTTTGTCCATAATGGAAAAATTATGGAGACTCAACCTACCCCTTGAGCTTTCACAAGCTTTGGGCTCAGACTCGATTCTTCCAAATAGAATCAGATTTTGACCTTTCTGCTTGGCTGGTACTTAAAGAGAGCATTGTGTGCGTCTCCGATCTTTTCGCATACCATAAAGAATGACTTTATTGGTGCACATAATAATGTCAGAATATTCATTGCTGATCAAGGGTCACTGTCTACGTCAGTACTAGTGTATGACGGTACAGAGTCAGAAGCAAATGCAGAAAAGTAAGCCAAATCTAGATTTTCATTGATAAGCCACTCGCCTTCAACATTGGCGGTGGTATTGAATCGAGCTTATCAATGCTCGTTACAAGGGAATTTATTTCCTAGAGACTCTAGTCTTCTTCTGGCTCTGTATCTGCTTCGTTACCAGAGTCGGGTTCTTCCGTGTGTGGATTCTCATCAGTCCAAGAGAACCCTGATAGAGGAGGGTATCAGTAAAGTAATTCTCGACTTCCTTATACGGATGCCTTTTAGTAATCAACGTTCTCACTTTTTTACTTTCATCAATGTACTTCATTACTTGATGAAGAGTGGATGGGATGATGGAGTTGCGGTGAATCTAAGATTGTCCCAGCAGCAAGTTATACGAGGTATCGGCGTCGATGATGTAACATGTCACCTCAGATTTCAGGTCCCCAATTTAGCATCTGAGTTTGATTTTTTCCATTGGGCGGTACCATTGGCGTTGAAGCCATAAATAGTTGTCTGAGTGGTGCTTCACCAGTGGGTGGGGATTCCCAAATGCTGCATCACCTTGCGTGGCATAATGCTCACGGATCCCGGATCACCTGAATACGACACTTCAGATGATCCAATATACATTGTGTAATACAGGGGCCTATCATGTTTTCCTTTGACTTGCATGTCTTCTGGGGTGAAGATGATGGCAGAAAATTACTTCGAGGTTTGGTGGCAATAGTTGCCATCTTCCTCTGCGCATATAGCAGAAATCTGGGTCAGAAAACCTCTGCATCTGCTAACGCTTATCTTAAGGCATCCTTGAAGATATGGAAAGCTTTAAGAGCTCATAAAGAGTGATTTGAGTAAGGATGTTGGCTAATTGAGCCATGATATCAAAACAGAAGGGAGTTGATGGCCCCACACCATCTTTCTGAAGAGATTTGATATACCGAAGATCTTTCTATTTTTCCACAGATGGCCTCGTAGACTTTGATTGCCTCCTCAGCTTGCTGGGGGAGTCTACTATTGGCTCGCCTTATTGTTTCAAGTATGGTTTGCTGGATCTAATCTTCGATGTGGGAGGTGCGTCAGTGTCAACAGTAAAGACAGACTCCTCGTCTTCTGAACTTTTAAGAGAGTCGACATCTTCTTCAGTTTCTCTTGTAGAGATACCCACCACATTGCTGGAGGATACTTTGACCTTGCCTTTGAATTTTTTGCTTGTGACAGTCGTCCATTATTGGCTCTCAACAATGTCAGAATGGACCCACATTGTCTCTTCTCGAGGAGTAGGAACAGGAACAAACCTTTCTCCTTTTGTTTAAGAGGATCTATATTCATCACTCTTAGTTCCTCTTTCAGGATGGGAACCACTCCGGTTGGTATTGGTGGGAGATCTTGGCCGAATTGAATATGGATGTAGCTGTCATATTAGCAGTCACCTTTTTCTGCTCTGGACGGAGTTTAAGTACCTTCGCATCGATCAGAGCCTGAAGAACATCTTTGAAGATGTAGTGATTCTTGGTAGGTGTCTCAGCGTCGTGTGGTATAAGTAGTAACTAGGATCATCAAGTCTTTCTTACCTCTTCAGGATATCTGATCTTTGGCAATTTGAGTTGTTACTCTTTTGGAGTAACTTGAATAGAGAGACCACATGCTCATCTTTGAAGGAGTATAGTTTATTGGCACATGCTTGGCCAGGAGGCATACCCCCTGACTGACTGGGTCTTCAAAGGTGACTTCACCTCTGTTTTCAGAGTATCCCTTCTCCTAGGTTGAGAAGACGACTCTGGGGCTCGCCGCATTGGTTTGTCGGGTCTTTGGTTTGCTGTGTTTTTCACCAGCCCTGACTCGGGTGACAATTTCTTTCGCCTGCTTGCCTTATAGCACCAACTGCTTCCAAATGTGATATTCTGTTACCCATTTGAGTGAGTATGGAAGTTTGCAGATTATAACGGCACGTCTCCACCAGTGTTGACTGGGTCATGCCGCTGGGACAACGGAGTGTCATGCTTTGAAATCTTTTGACGAAAGTCTTAATGGACTCTTCTTTCTTTTGCTTGGCTGCAAGGAGAGCTGGCACTGAAATTTCTGTATCGTCTTCAAACGAGCCAGAAATCACTTCTCGAGGTTGGCCCATGCTTTGATTGAGCCGACAGGATGTTTCATGAACCATTTTAAGACGATCCCCTTAAGAGTGCCAATGAATAAACGAGCCATGATAGTATCGTTCGATACTACATTCCTAATTTGGAATTTAAAGTAGTATATGTGTTAGTTCGGTGACCCTTTACCGTCAAAAGTATGGAAGGTCAGTGCCTTGAATTTGGGAGGATAGGAGCCGTGTCTGATCGGAGCGAAACCAGTATTTTTAAAATGTGTGTTTTCTAAATTAGTAAAATTATATACGTGTGCTAATATTCCCTTGATACTTCCATTATAGCATTAGCTCAACGGGTCGAATCCACAGGGATGGGAGGTGATAGAAGCACTAACAATTTATGTTCACGTCAGTTGTTAACAATTCTTCTTTGTTAAAGAATTAGAAAAGAAAAAGAAAATAAATCCAGAAGTGATAGGGGAGAAGGCGATGAAAATAACAATGTGAAAATAAAAGAGAAATGGTTTTGAAAACTAAAAGAAAATGAAACAGAGATGAACTAAGAAGGTTGATGATAAAAAGGTTTTGGAAATCGATTTTAAGACACAGTAAAGAGACAAAGAAAACAATGAAAGAAATCTCATGGCTACTAACTACTAATTGCTCTACTAACCATGCTAACCTCTCAGTGATAGTTGCCTCACATGGATCCTTGGCCATCACTAATCCTTGGCTTCAAGAGACGATACAAAGCATGGCTCATAAGATTATTCTTCTACATCAAACAACACATCCATACCATACAACAAGTTGCAAGGTACTATTAGATCATCAAAATCGGTTAGAGGTGAGCATGAAATAAAGAAGACATTGCAAGTTAGTAAGTTAGTGGGTTAGATGTTAGAAATGTTAGAATATTAGAATCCATCATCATGAGCCATCAATGGCTCTTATAAGAGCAAGACCTTGTAGAGGCTATTAGATTCATGTGGATTATCAAGTAAGTGGTTAGATGGTTAGTGTTTAGTAGTTAGATTGCATGAGAAGAAAATTTAGCTAAGCATCATGTAGAAGATGGAGAAGATTACAATGGAGAAGAAAGGGGACACCTTTACATATATTGTCACCATCTATTACATCAATCTCTCTCTTTCTCTCTCTCTGAATCTCTCAGCCCTAATACATGATCTAAAAATGAAATAAAAATACAAAAGAAAGAAGAAGAACACCTATACTGCACTACACTAAAAGATAGAAAAACCTAGCCTATTTTCAATCTGCTTACGTTTCGGGCCTCTGCAGGGGTATATATAGGCGAAAGAAGACTCTAAAAGGCGAGATGAGGTCACGCGTCGAAAATTGATACGTGGTTCTTCTATAGGGCCATGGAATGCGGCCAAGCCAAGGACTTATGTCCCTGGTTTTGGTGAGCATATTCTAGTCGCTTCTAAGACCTTCTTGGTATACTTGGATTCAGGTATATTCGTCCGGATCTTCGTCTGACGTGCGCAAGGGTCTAGGTTCAATGCATCTTCTAGAAGCTCCCTTACTTGGCCTCCAAGAAATGCGGATTTAATTACCCAAAATGGGTTTAATTAAGCTTTTATTACCCTTTTACCCTTAGACTCTTGATTTATCTACAAAGTAGACCAAACACAATTAGAAATGATATTTTATTCATAAATCGGTAGGATAATGTGATATAATAACGCAGAATTATAGCCTAATCAGTGTCCCACTATACTAGGTAGGGGCTGGACTATCCCCATCTTAGACCGTCTCGGTTTGCGAGGATCTCAAGGCGTTGCTCCAATTTGTTCATCCTCTTAGAAAGATTTTTTTCTATTCTCTGAGTTATCCTCTTCTTCAGATGAAGATTTGGGTGGCTCAGAATTGAGATGCTCTTCACTCTCAGTATTTGCAGAAGATGCTCTCTCCTCCTTCCATTTTTTTCGTAGACTTCCGGAAAGAAAATTTACCTTTTGATTTTTTTTCCTCCTTAAACATTTGTGTAAGCATCCGCTTAAGGGTGTCGATAGATTCTTACTGAGCTTGAATCATATCGAGTTGTTCTTTTAGACTCGGACCTGCTCTTTGAATTGCTTGGCCACTTCCTCGGAGTTCCCGCCATGTAAACAAAGGTGGTTGTCTCTGAATTGAAATTCGAAGACTGAGATTCAATGATGGCAGAGTGCTCATCATTCACTTCAATTCCCCTGGAAAACAGACTGTAATCAATTAGGACAATCGCTTCTATGTAGGTCCGAGTGTGTCGATAGACCCCTTTAGGCTCGACCGGAATATTCTTCAAACCTGGAGATCAATTAACGTCCGACTCCTCTGAACTAACAGCCATTGCTTCCCTTTGGACTTATTTTGTGTGAAACTCGGCCCCACCGTGTTTGCAGTCACTTCTGGATATTTGACGTCAAAGAATGACTTCTTCTTCTGGGATCGTCGTCTCTTGGCTGAGTTTGAAGCCGTTGACAACTAGCTAAAAATTGAGAGTTTGGCTATCTGAAAGCCACAATGGCAATCAGAAAGTACAGCTGAGATGAGCTGCTCGCAGAAACATTGAGGAACGGTTTGATGGATGCTCCTTTTTCTTGTCAAGTAGTCCCTTCGGTCCGTTATGAGGACGTTTGAGGATCTAGCCTCGAACCCCTAGGGGTGAGGGCTTCTTGGCTTTATATGTCTTGAAGACATGCCATTCTGAAAGAGGGTCTCGCTTTGCTTTATTGAAACACGGACCTTGCGTGGTGTTAAAATGTAAGCCTATGGCGTTGGTGGAGTTTGCCTCAGAACGCGAATCTCGCGTTTTGGATCAAAGACGTAGGAGTCACATCCTGAAATAGGTAGAATGCTGGTCTCGCATTTTGGATTAGAAACGCGGGTCTCACATTAGATGCGGACCTCGTATTTTAGAAGAACGTGGGATTAGTGTTCTGGAACAAAAATGCGGGAGTCACATTCTAAAACTGGCAGAACGTGGGTCTCGTGTTGGATGTGAACCTCGCGTTGCCTGAGAGGAACTAGGGTCTGAACCTCACGTTCTGAATCAGCAGAATAGATTGTCTCTGTAGAATCTTCGATTCGTTGTCAATGTGCATGACGCCTTCACCGACGTTCAACATTCCAGTTAAGCCGCAAGGGTTATTGATAATCCTCAGCAACCTGAAATTGCAGAGTTCAGAGAGGAGAGTGATGCGGGATTGAGCTTCACCACCACTTTGGTCGTGTGCCGACGCATTAGCCCTGCGGGTTCCCTGAGTGACGTTGACGCGGGTTGCATGGGCTGCACGAGAAATTTTCAGAACCTCATCAGAAGTGTCACCGCTTGCGCTATGAGCAGTGGTGAGGACCACTTTAGAAGTAACCTCCGAAGATATTCGAGAGCGAGTCTCAGAAGAGACTTTGCAGTATTATCGTATTGCCTTGGGCCTGGCAGAGCCTGAGGAAAGAAATTTCTCAAACTTTCCTTGATCGAATTCGACGATAAGGGATTCCATTATTTTGCCAAGAAGCTAGACATCAGCTTGCACCATGATGTTCTCGTCGGTAGAGAAAGAAATTCCCAGCAGAGTCACCATCTTCTGTTTGGTCAGAAAGCGGTGCGAAGTAAAATTTTTTTGAGTGGCTGAAAAGTTACAATGGAACGATTTTGATTACAAAAGAGAGGAGAAGAACTGGTTCTCCCTTTTTTTAAAGGCTGGGTTCTTCGTGTAGCGATGGAGAATGATTCTCGTTCTCTGTCAATCAGCCAAATGTCAAGCTTCTCTTCATGATGCTCTTCGAGATCAATTAGAAGGGAACTCTATTTTTAGCACACAAAGTGTTTAGAGTCCACTGATTACTCTTTTTCTCCTCTTTAGACTTTTGAATCAGCAAGAGGAAAGAAAAAGCTTTTAGTTTCAGAATTCTCAGCTCTCAATCTTTAAGAGTTTCTTTTTTTCCTTCTATGCTCAAAGAGTCCTCTCCAAAGTCCTCTAAAAAGTCCCCACTTTCTTCATAGTTCCCTAGGCTATTTATAGAGAGTCAAAGGGGAATCAGAGCACTTAGTGCTTTGGTTTTGCCCTTAGTGGCGAGCCTGGCACTGCCCAATAGTACTGATGATATAAGCGAGGTTGCAGAAGCCTCGGTATTAGCATAAAGTGCTTTAGCCTTAACCTCGCTGAGCAGGCGAGGCTTAGCTCTATGAAGAGCTGAGATTGTCTTATGCTTAGAGACTATTTTAGCTTCACATGAAGCTGAGTCAAGAAGGAAGAATGTGAATTTTGCAACCTACATAGCTTTGAAGAGGTTGTTTTAGGTTCACAAAGAACCTTTATAGCCTTATGCGCAGCGTTAACATGTTGGTGCGAGGATGAGTTAGTCTCATTTGAGACTATGGTAGGCTCGCGTGGAGCCTGTTTAGCCTCACTTGAGGCTATGATATGTTCACAGAGAACCTTTATAGTCTCACGCACAACGTTATCTCATTTGCATGAGGCTAAGTTAGTCTCTATTGAGACTGTAATAGGCTCGTGTAGAGCGTGTTTAGCTTTGCGTGAGGTTGTGATAGGTTCATAGAGAACCTTTGTAGTCTTAGTCTCAACAAAGACTTGCGTTCAAGAGGTAGCCATAGGGCCTCTTGTGCTTGCGCACTGTAGGGAACTTCTGCAACCCTTAGAGAGAAGTTGTTCAAACCTCTCTTGATCAAAGTGAATGACCAGGGTCTCTACAGTAGACCCAACATCGCATTGTGGCACTTGATTCTCAGTAGTGGAGAAACAATTTCCTAGCGGTGTCGCCATCTTGTTTTCTATTAAAAATATAATCAGGAAAAACTTACAAAATTTTGAAGAGAAAATTACAAGTAATTAAAAAAAAGAAAAGTTACAAGTGTCTCTACTGAGATTCTGATAAAGTATGCTGGTAGAAATCTGATCAGCGCGCGACCACTTTGTTTCATTGACAATGCGATCGATGGAGTCTTAAGAAATTCCTTTCTCAACTTATTCCAGAGAATCCTTGAGAGAGAAAGATCTTAGGGTATTAACACCCTGAATATAGAGAAATGGTCCTCTAAATTTCTTGAAAGTGAGAGAGTTGGCTCTGCTGATGCGTGCTCTCTCTTAGCTATACTTTTTAGCCTCTTTCCATTCCTGAACTCATCCCAAGAATGAGCTATTTATAGGCTCTGAGGGGCGTAACGGTCCCTATAATTCAGCAAGACTGGTAACAGTTAATTAGCTTCATGCCAGAGGCAATTTTGAGCTCCGCGCGAGGCTGTAAAAGCTTGTGCGAAGCTAAATACAGGCCTTATGCGAGGCTAGACAGGCTCGCGCGAGCTTAAAAATGGTCATTTGGCCTATCTGTCTTCACTTAATGTGGGACGAAGTGGGCAGATGTAATAACCCACTTAAAGTGGTATTAACCTCACTAAAATAGTGGAGTTAGCCCACTAAAGACTTGTTCAAGTGTTGACCTGGCAAACTCTCTCATGGGGGGTGCAGAAAGCTTCAAGCGAAACTGAAATTAGCTTCACGTGAAGCTAGCACAACTTCTCAGACGAAGCAACAAGAAATCTTCAGGCGGAGCTAGTATTAGCTTCAAGCGAAGCTGAAAGTTAGCTCTTTATAGAGCTATGAAGGGCTTTAGGCAAAGTCCACAAGAAAAGCTTTAGGCGAAGCTAATATTTAAGCCCTTAACAAGGCTATAAAGTTTCAAGCGAAACTATCCTCTTGGGCCATGCTTAAGACTCTTCACAAATAATACTTGGCTTACTGTCTGCTTCACTGAATCAATAAGTTTTAAGTCATCGCTTTATCTTTGAGGATGGCAGATCCTGCTTGTCAACTTGTTTGTATCTCATCTTTTGTAAAATCGACAAGTTTGGATATCATCTGGACCAGTTGAAGTGCTACCTGGGGAATTTGTCTTTTTGGAGTGTCAACAACCTCAATGTATGAATCACATGATATTGATTCAATTGCTGATTTTCAGCCAAATGGACTTGACTAGAAGTTCTAGGGTTCGTCAACGGCTGATTAGGTAAAGTATCCTTGGGCCTCTCACTTAGTGAACTAGATAGCTAACTCATCTGAACTTCTAACCTAGATATGGCTTGACTGTCGTTGCCTAATAGTGTCGCATATTTTGCATGAAAGATGCCATAATCTTCTCCAGGTCGGTCAATTTCTTTTCAACTGGAGGACTTTGGAAGGAAGATTAAGGAGCTTGGTTGGGAAAACTGTGTTGATTGGAAACATTGTGTTGATAATTGGGAGGTTGAAAGTGGTTGGAATCGTTTTACCTTGAGTAGTCATGGTTATTTTGGATCTATGAGAAATTCGGATGATTTCTCCAGCCAGGGTTGTATGTTTGAGCGTAGAGATTATTGCGGGGCCTTGAGTAGGCAACATTCATGTGTCGGGCAACATTTGTTAAACATGAAACACATGACACTATTCAAACACATGGTTCATGACTTGGCAATTGGTGCGGCCCGGAGTTGGAAGTTGGTTTGGGCTGACCTGGTTTACTGAAACAGGCTCTTTTGTTTCTAAAGCTTCCAGTCTTCTTGCTAGGTTAGCAATTCTAGCCTCGGTAGCTATGAAAATTTGATGGAATGGAGACCTACTTTTGAAAAGATAGGATTATATTCCTAGACTTTTCGAGAGTCAGTTCTCATTGGATGGTTTTCTCAGCTAGACACTCAAATAAATCTCACCCTTAGTGTTCATCCTTTTGCAATAATCTCCCTTGACACATGGTTTCTAAGAGGGTCTTAGTTTGGTAGTGTAAACCGTCACAGAGAATTTCGTATTGTCGTCGCTTCTTTATGTCATGATGAGGACATTGGGCAAGTTGAGACGTTCAAAGTACCTCCAAAATAGTTCACTAGGTTCTTATTTGAACTGCATGATGTTCTTTCTAATAAGAGAGATTTTGTAGATAAGATAGAATTTCTTCAAGAAGACCTTGACGAAATCATCTCACGATGTGATAGAATTAATCATTAAACTGTATAGCTATTTCTTGGATAGGTCCTTAAGGGAGAAAGGGACGAAATGTAACCTAATTGCATCAGCTCCTAACTAGGGTATTCTCATCATAAGGTATACTTCCTCAAATTCTCTTATAAAGAAGTACGCATCCTCAGACTCTAGACCATGAAATTTAAGAGAATATTGATGAATTATGGCTTGAGTTTGAAAGTGTTGTTATTGGCTTATGGGAGCCGAATACAAGGTGGAAGGGATGTCCTAATGGATAGAACCTATCCTACAAAGATGTTAGTAGAGCCATAACCGGATCTTCTTTTGATTCTGGTTTGGGTGGTGAACTGCTTCTAGTTAATCTAGATATAAATGAGTCTCCCTGCCACACTTACATGCACAATATTCCACAAACAAAATCACCAATCAAAAAAAGATAAAAAGAAAAAAATCAACTAAGCCTATTCTAAGGAAAACTTAGACCTAGATGACTCTTGTCGCTTGATTCGGTTAGAACCTGCACACAAAATACAGAATTTCAGAATTTTAAAATAAAGAGTGCAAGTGCTCAATTCTACCGCAATAGCAAGTGGCTATGCGGGTTGTGATCTACAAGAAAGGACTAGCGATGGAGGCTTTTTAAGCAAGTTCTCCTTTATGCTACCATTAATGGTTAAAAATTCTTCTTTTAGTTCTTAAAAGAAAAGAGAAAAAGAATTATAATTAATTAGAAAGAAAGTGATAGATAGAGAAGGTGGAGAAAATGGAAGTGGATATGTACAAAGAAATGAAAAAGAGTGAATGAACCTTGGAAGATTGTGGTGTTGGTAATTTACACTAAAATTAAAAGAAAAGAAAACCTAAAAGAAAAACGTACCTCTTTTGATTGATGACTTACCTGGAACCCTTACATATTTTACCTTGCTTCGTAGGCGATCAACGCATAACCCATAAGATCGAGCTCAGTTCCCATTCGCATTACATCATCAAGATGAACAAGAATGAAATGATATGGAATCTTGAGGAGGAGAACATCATCATGAAATATCGTGGCACTCACACAAGCATAGCTATACTGATGCTTCTAGATTCACTTGGATGCTCATCATAACCAAAAGAGGAAAAGTTGAAAGAAGAAGAAGAAAACAAAAGTAAAGACGAACATAAAAAAAAGTTACCTTTTATTGCTTGCATAAACGATAGAAGAAAGGAGGAGGGTACATCGGTGTCACTCTCAACATAAGCCTCTCTCTCTTACTTACATGAATCTCAGTCTAACCTATGCTTACAAAGAAATAAAAATTACATAAAAAGAAAATAAAAGCTTACACTAAAAAAGAATGAAAAACTGGCATAAAATCTAGCTCTGCTTGGTCCTTCTTTTTGCCTTTGAGATTACAGGTATTTATAGAAGAAATGCAGAGGTTAGAAGAGTATGAAGATAGAGAAAGCTGGCTATTTCTGAATTTGAATCCTCCCCTTATCTCCAAACTTGATTTGATGTGGATATTCAGTTCTGATCTGCAGTTTGTTGGCATGTTGATTGCTGAATATCACTTATCAAATGATAGAAATAGAAATAGTGATCAACATAAGAGTTGTAGCCCTATAAGTCTGCTTTCTAGATCATCTTGAATCATTAGATTTGAGATTCGGTAGCGAATGTTATGATTCAAATACTAAAATATATCCAGTCAGAATCTGAGTCAAACTTGCTTCATCTCATCCGTTGATCTTCTCTCTATTCATTTATCTCTCTGTATTTGATATTATCCTCGGTTGATCTTTAGCTAACCAAAATAGATTTATGAAAATCTAAATTTTATCGGTTTCCATTTGGTGTTATCTTTTTGATTTGCTCTGATCTTCAGCTGAACATTTGCCCCAATCCTTGATTTGTTCTAACTAGATCTGGGATCATCCTCAGCTAACCAAATAGATCCAGTTAAATCTGATTTTAACTAGTATTTATTTGGTTTAATCCTCTTTTTTTTTTATTATTTCTTCTGCAAAATAGATATTTAAGACAAGAAAATTAGCAGATTTATTACACGATAAATGTAGGAGTATAATGAAAAGAATACAAAATATATGTACGATCACCCCCCCACACCTATCTTTTGCTCGTCCTCGAGAAAATCAACAAAACTAAACCAAAGATTATTAGACCACTTTCGCAGGTTACGCGATTGCACTGAGCATGTGTAACAAGCCGTTAAACCTCTAGGTTTCCCCTAGAGGACGAGTTTTGTCTCGTGAGGGTTTTCAGCGGATTACACCCACAAAATCTATAAAGAAAGAGAAAAAAAAAGTTAGTATTTTAAAAACACATTTTGAAAGAAAAATATTTGAAATATTATTGTAAGTTTTAAGTAATCTATAAGTTATAGGAAAACCAAAATTTTCATTCTTAAACTTAGTCTCTATTCAAAAATTTGTTATCAATCAAAGTAAGGAGTCAAATTGTACTTCTCATCTAGTCTATTATTTTATACTAAGTCATATGTACCTTGTGACCATGAAATTTTGACTAAGGGTTCTTTAACTCTAACTCTTATGCCTTATTTATTTATTTATATATATATTTATTTTATTTTTGGTGGTATTATTCCTTAGTTCTATTAGGCTTTCTAATCTGTCCATGTAACGAGCCTTTAATCAGTGACTCCCAAACCAAACGGTCTTAGGGCACCAGGTCAGAAAACACCCAAAGGACTTAAGGACTCGAGCAAATAAGGCCACAAAACTAAGGATTTTATTATATGAACCGCTTTTAGGCGTGAATACTTATGCTTTATTAGGCAAAAATACCCAGCTTAATCAGAGGATTTTTATATATTTTTTTCTCAAATTTATCTAATCATCTTTCGCATAAATACCAAGGCTTACTTAGGCCAAATCACCTAGCTAATCAATAATTAGATTTGTTTATTTTTCATCGTTATATTTTTTCTTTTTTTTATTATTTTTTTAAGGTATAAGAATCTTTATTTTTGAACCCTAAGTGTGTAAGTGTATGAAGTGTGCATATTTTATCAAGGTAAAGATCAAGACTAAATTACTTTGACAAATTATCTTCCTAACCCTAGAAATCAAATAAACAATCTTATTTTGACCAAGTATAAGAAATCCTAATTTTGATTTTCCTATTCCTTAAAATTGACTTAATTTCTTACAAAAAATATGTCAAAATATTGTTTCTATTTTCAAAAAGTTTTTAAAAGTAAGAAAATGTTAAAATTTTTTTTATTGTTTTAATAAAAAGAAAACCTAAATTATGTTAGAACCCTCTCCCAAACCTATCTCATGCATTGTCCTCAATGTATGAATTAATGCATGGATGCATGAAAAAGAAGAAAGGGAAGGAAAATGCTACCTTAAGGTGGTGGTTCCAGTGGTGGTCTAATTGGTCCACGAAATGCGGCCCAATCGACTTTTCGTGGAGTTCGGAGGAACCCACCAGAAATCTCTCTTATATAACCCACTAAAATGATGTATATATGAACGATTTTTATTAAAATTTTAACCCCATATAATTTCCAAATTCCATAATTAATTTCGGAGTCAATTTTGTCAACCGCCATGTCCCAAAATGGAGTGTGAAAAAATAGAATGATTGACTTGGACTTAGGAAGTATGGGAACTAATACCGACTTAGGAAAGTGACTTAAGTCAAGTAAAGGTTCAGGAGTCGAGATTGGTTCAGAAAGTGGGTCCAAATCAAGAAGTTAAAATTCAAGTCCACATTCATTTTTCCACAATGTAATGTGACTTAATATTGGTGATTCAGGTTCAAGAATATCAGGTGTGGGAATCAAAACCGACTCTAAAATATTACTCAAGTCGGTAGCAAAACAGGAGTCAATATTGATTCGGGAATTTGAACTGGATCACAAAATTGAAAATTTAGGTCACATTTCTCATTGAGTTCAATTTCATAAAAATGAGAACTTACCAATTTGTCAATGGAACTTTCAAAAGTATGAAATTGGTCAGTTCAATATAATGATCATCAAAGATGGGCGATTCAATTTCATTATGAATTGGCACAGGATCCAATGTTGACTCGGGAAAAAGATTGAAATCAGGTGAAGACACCGGATTCATAATTGAATCAGGAAGTAGAATTGAATCACTAAGTTGAGGTTCATGATCATATTCATTCTCAAGTTCAATTTCAGGAAAGGGATAACTTGTCAAACTGTCAATGTCACTTTCAAAATTTAGAGTTTGGGCAAGTTCAAATGATTGTGCTGAAATGGAACCTTATTTTCCAAAACATGACTCTTCGGCTCTAACAGAACGGTTAGCGACATCAGAAAGGGTCAAACGGTGAGAACGTAGAGTTTGAACCATCATATCTATGTCATGATTACGAGCGTTTTGAGCCTGAGTCATGGCTTCAAGCATCTTTTCATAATTGATTGGTTCATCATTTTGCTGCGATTGGACTTGAAAAGATGAAGTGTTATTTTGGAAGTTGTGGTGAAATTGTGAGTCCGTCAGATTTTGTGATTGTTGTTTGGACTCACGCATACTTATTTCTAAAATTGATGGTTTTCTATTTTGGACTGGTGGAACTGAGTATGAATCTTGAAAATATTGTGGACAAGGTAGATAAGGAGGACAAGTTGGTTGAAAATTGGACTCGGGGAAGGTGAATCCCCATTGACTCTGTGAAGAGTTGAAATTATTCTAGAAATTATGGTCATAAGATTGGGGGCATGGGTTATATTAATTCGGATAAGACCAATCCGGCACACTATGTTGGTTAAAGTTATGATATGCCGGGTTGGTAATATCCGAAAAAGAGGTTGGTGTGTAATATGGATTACCATTAAAATTGAAAAAATTGTTATTATAAGCCATATCACACAAGAAATGTCAAACACAAAAAAAGAAAAACAAACAAATAAGCAAATAAATAAATAAAAAAAATCTAAACTAAGTTAGGGCAGACCTTTAACCTAGACGACTCCAACTGGTTGACCGTCCACAGGAGGTATAATGCAGACTTTGACCACAAGCTAATCAGCCAGGTCAGGGCAAGATTGGTGGGAGGTATCCGCGCAAAAGCAACAGGCCTAATTAAGCCAAATCACCAGCCTTCGGGGTTTCGCCCCTCAATCCCTTTCCTTAGACACTGATTTGGCAGGAGTCCAATTCTAACACCTTGTCCCTTAGGATAATCTCCTAATTGAGTCCGAGATGTCCCTAGGGCCAACGTCTACTCAGTTTTAGTTAGGCTCGGGTGAGTGAGGAGATTGTTTGTGGGCTAAGGGAGGGTAATGACTTCCCCACCTTATCTTGTTTATAGGACAAGCCCTTAAGATTGATTGTGCAAGGTGTGCAGGATAAAGAAAAGTAACATTCAATAAGCAAATAATCACTCAAGAATGTTTCCTAAACTATATACCATGCAAACGTACCTTTTGCTCCAGCACTCTTCAACAGTAATGTAAAATGTGAACGAATTAGACACGTGCCTAAATGCAAAGTCTAAACCATTTTTAGCATTTAACAAACATCATTTTACTGTTGAGGTTAGAAAGTAAATACAGTGAGACAAATAAGGAAATAGATAGGTACAGATATGAAACTTTGCACTACAGCCAACCTGCAGAAAGTACAGGTTAGTAGTTCACCCAGATTGCCATAGGAATGTAGCAAATCTGAGGGCTTCTTGGCTCTGTTTTCTTGAGCAGAGTCCAAGGCCACTTATATGTCCACTGCAGCAAAAATTCCTTAATGTCAAAATTGTACACCAAGAACAAAGAAGAAAGTTAACCAAAAACGTAAACTTTAAAGAGAATTACTTACCGTCCCTCCCCGGCAACGGCACCAAAATTTGATTCGGTTAGAACCTGCACACAAAATACAGAATTTTAAAACTTTAAAATAAAGAGTACAAGTGCTCAATTCTACCGCAATAGCAAGTGGCTATGCGGGTCGTGATCCACAAGGAGGGACTAGCGATGGAAGCTTTTTAAGCAAGTTCTCCTTGATGCTACCATTAATGGTTAAAAATTCTTCTTTTAGTTCTTAAAAAGAAAAGAGAAAAGAGTTATAGTTAAGTTAGAAAGAAAGTAATAGATAGAGAAGGTGGAGAAAATGGAAGTGGATATGTACAAAGAAATAAAAAGGAGTGAATGAAACTTGGAAGATTGTGGTGCTGGTAATTTACACTAAAATTAAAAGAAAAGAAAACCTAAAAGAAAAACTTACCTCCTTTGATTGATGACTTACCTGAAACCCTTGCATGTTTTACCTTGCTTCGGAGGCGATCAACGCATAACCCATAAGATCAGCTCAGTTCCCATTCGCATTACATCATCAAGATGAACAAGAATGAAATGATACGGAAACTTGAGGAGGAGAACATCATCATGAAATATCGGTGGCACTCACACAAGCAGGGCTATGCTGATGCTTCTAGATTCACTTGGATGCTCATCATAACCAAAAGAGGAAAAGTTGAAAGAAGAAGAAGAAAATAAAAGTAAAGACGAATATAAAAAAAGTTACCTTTTATTGCTTGCAGAAACGATGGAAGAAAGGAGGAGGGTACATCGGTGTCACTCTCAACATAAGCCTCTCTCTCTTACTTACATGAATCTCAGTCTAACCTATGCTTACAAAGAAATAGAAATTACATAAAAAGAAAATAAAAACTTACACTAAAAAAGAATGAAAAACTGGCCTAAAATTTATCTCTGCTTGGTCCTTCTTTTTACCTTTGAGATTGCAGGTATTTATAGAAGAAATGCAGAGATTAGAGGAGTATGAAGATAGGGAAAGCTGGCTATTTCTGAATTTGAATCCTCCCTTATCTCCAAACTTTATTTGATGTAGATATTCAGTTCTGATCTGCAGTTTGTTGGCGTGTTGATTGCTGAATATCACCGATCAAATGATAGAAATAGAAATAGTGATCAACATTAGAGTTGTATCCCTGTAAATCTTCTTTCTGGATCATCTTGAATCATCAGATTTGAGATTCGGTAGCGAAAGTTATGATTCAAATACTAAAATGTATCCAGTCAGAATCTGAGTCAAACTTGTTTCATCTCATCCATTGATCTTCTCTCTATTCATTTATCTCTCTGTATTTGATATTATCCTCGGTTGATCTTTAGCTAACCAAAATGGATTTATGAAAATCTGAATTTTACCGGTTTTTATTTGGTGTTATCTTTCTGATTTGCTCTGATCTTCAGCTGAACATTTGCCCCAATCCCTGATTTGTTCTAACTAGATCTGGGATCATCCTCAGCTAACCAAATAGATCCAGTTAAATCTGATTTTAACTGGTATTTATTTGGTTTAATCCTCTTTTTTTTCATTATTATCTTCTGCAAAATAGATATTTAAGACAAGAAAATTAGCAGATTTATTACACGATAAATGTAGGAGTATAATGAAAAGAATACAAAATATATGTACGATCATCGCTCAACTAGAAACTCCTTTAATAAAACAGAAAGTTAAAACAGACTATGTTCCTATAAAATCACCTCCTAAAGTCACTAGATTTAAACTTTATCCCCAAAAAGAAGAAATTACTTCTTTAATAGAATAATTAAAAAAAGCAAACTTAAATACTATTCAGGGTAATTTATCAAATTCTGATAAAGAAATTTATGAAGAACTTGATGAACCTAAAGAATCAATATCCGACATATCAAATGAAGATGAACTTGATTTAAATCAAATAGCCAATATTGAAGACTTTACTACGTTAGACTGTCCGCGAGAGGTATATTACAGCAATCTGATCATAAGTAATTGGCTAGGTTGGTGGCAAAAACAGTGGGAGGTATCTGTGTTAAAACAACGAGCCTAATTATGCCAAATCTCTGTTCTTCGAGGTTTTACCTCTTAATCCCCAACCTTGACACTCATTTTACTAGAGTCAAATTTTTACAACTTTCTCCTTAGATCAATCTCCTAGTGAGTCAGAGATGTCCCTAGGCCAACGTTTATCAGATTTTAACTTAGACTTAGGTTGTGCATACGTGGAGATAGTTTGTGGGCCAAGAAAGAGTAATAACTCCCTCACCTTATCTTGTGTTTGATTTTTCCCTTAAGATTATTTTGTGCAATTGTGCAAGAATATAGCGATAGTAACACTACAAAAAAAGTAAATAACCCAAGAATATTTTTTAAATTAGATGCAATGCAAACATACCTTTTCTCCAACATTCTTCAACAGCAATTGAAGTAAATATAATTAGACAAATGCCTAGAATGCAAGTCTAAACGTTTTTTAAGCAATTTCAACAACTGGTTACTGTTGATTTAAAACAGTGTGTAAACACAAATTTCAAGAAAATAACAGCTGCAGAATATATTTTTGCAAAGCAGAAGCACCTGCAGAAAACACAATTAATAGTTCTCTACTATAGCCGCATTTATGCGACTTTTGCCGCGTTTGCGCGGCTAAAAAGTAGGCTCATATGCTCTGCTTGTAAGAGTAGAGGCACATAGCAACAATATATTTATGCATTCTTTATAATCTTGAAAAATATACCTGTGTGATTGGTCACGTATATTGTATATATAATATCACATTCTCATAATTATTGTCTAATAAATAATGTATTTAGTCTTATATTCTTCATTGTTAAATGCAGGCCCATTACTAAAGGAGAGGGAAGAAAAACGAGCCGAAAAGCCCAACAAAATTCTGATTTAATGTATAATTAATTTAAATCAAAACTAGGGCAAATCAGAGAAGATAAAACCAGTTGAACAAGCGGTTAAAATAAGATCTTCACAAATCAATTGGTTAAAATCAAAGATCAAAGGAGATTTCGTCAAATCTAGGACCCAAAACTGCAAATCCAGTAAGAGATAAAAGCATTTCACGAAATCAGGGAGCAGCACCCCCGTGTGGCCACCAGGCTACACGCAGGCCGCGTAAACGCGGCGAAAGCCACGTTTCGCAGCTTTGTTGAGGTGGTTGGGGGATGTTTGCTCCCCTATCTTCGTACGCTCTTCCCCGTTTGGTTTTTCCCTATAAAATTGCATTTTACAGAGAAGGAGGGACCAAAGACTAGTTTAAGTTTTTTCTCTTTATTTTTAGGGTTTAGAATCTTTGTTAGATAGTTTTTTGAGAAGTTGTATCTTTGTTTTTAATTTGTAGTTCAGTTTAGATACAAGTGAGAGAGAGAGAGAAAGAGTGATTGTAATCTGAAGTTGAAGTGACATCAATAAAGGATCAAGACTTCTCTTCTTCTCCAATTCACGGGTATGTTTTATTTCATTTACATATCTTGTTTTTCATTAATTATGAGTAGCTAAACTTATTTTTCTAGGCTCACTATCATCTCTCTTCGATCCCTCTTATTTTGAATGATTTTTATGTAAAGAACCCAATGGAATCATATGTATGCCTTAAACTAAGCCTTTCTTCTTTGAAAGTGTTCTTGGAGGCACATGAGGATGGGTTTGGATTTTTAAAAATTTATTTTAAAACATCACTTGAACTTATTTTTATTTCATACTTGAAAAATGACTTGATGATTTAACATTCAGTTCAAGATGAATTCTTAAAAAAAAGATTTAACTTTTTCAAACAATCTTATTTGCATTATTTAAGACTTTCGAAACTCAAACTTAAGTTTTTGCCTATGATCAAGTTAAGGCACTGAGATATTCAAGAGAGGAATATAACGTTGAGTTGTAAGGTATTGAGCCCAGATCTTTTTCATATATTAAAACAAACAATCAATCACTCTTCAAGCCTTTTTAAAGATCATCTTTTTCAAAACCTTCTCTAAGTTTTTAATTTTTCTTTAAATCACTTCCCTACTCTCCATTCTCTTTTCAACATAAAAAAAAAATACCGACACCATTCTTTGCTTTTAAACAATATGTAATATCTCTATTTTGGAAATACGTGATTTAGTAATGTATAATATTATTTAATATATAAAGTTGTATATTTTATTGTTTGTTATCTTTTGTGATTTTTCTATTAATTGCCATTAACTACTATTATCAGTATTAATTATTTTAAATTGCTATTAGTATTGTAGTTACTAATGTTATTATTATTATAATTGTCATTATTAGTATTACTACTATTATTTTTATTTTAATTAGTATTAGAAATTATTAATAGTTTAAGTATATATATATTTACTTGGTACTAACATTATTATATTTCATTCTTTCCATTTTCCTTGATTCATATCCTGGTTCCTACCCATTAACCCGTACCCGTTTGCCCCGAACCCGAAACCACCAACCCACTACCCTATAACCCAAATCCCCATAATCTTGATTAAATCTAAATCCCAATCCTAAAAACCCCACAATTTTATCCTTATCCTAACTAACTAAACCAAATCCTATTCCTAAATCAAATCTCAACCAAATCATATATCCTAATCTAATCCCAACAAACCTGAATCCATCTCTCTCTCTTTCTCTCTCTCCATCTCCCCAACAGCCAGGCAGCGAAGCCCACGCTCACCCTCTCTTCTGCTGGCGTGAGCAACCACCCAGCCATGGCCGCCTCCTCCTCTCCAGCAGGCCGAGATCCCCTCCATGGCAGCCACCCTTGCCCAAGCTGCCACCACGCACAGGCGGCAGTCCCCACGCCCAGGCCAGCTCCTCAGCACCCCGTCAGACCCCATCCTCGGGCACCACGAGCACGCGCATCCAGGCAACACCACCAGCATTTCAGCGCAGCATCCAGCCTTCCCTTCATGGACGACAGCCCACCCGGCTGCCCTCAGTCCATGGCAGCGCCCTCTCCACCGTCGGACCCGAGTGCTACCCCTCTGTTCATCCCCATGGCGCATCCAAGGCCGGGCAACCGCACAGCAGCGCCTCAGCAGATTAGCAGTGCGTCGGAAATACTCCAGCAGCCCCGGACTTCCATCCCCCTCCGACGGCGAGCTCCGATGAGCCGTTGATCTCTCCGGCAGCCCGGATTCATTCCCCTCCTCTCCGGCGTTGTCTGCAAGATCCGTCGCGGCTTCCATCTCTTCCGCCGGCGCGCCGGAGCAACCATGGCCGAGCCCTGCCCGTGAGTGAGCCCGAGCCCTCCCTCTTCCCCTCAGGTTATTTCCCCCTTGTGCGCGTCATGGCCGGATCAGACCAGCAGACTCGACAACACCCCTTTCTTCTCCATACAGCTGTGAGTCCCCTCATTCCATCTCTTTATTATTTCTCTCTCACACATATGCAAGTTTGTTAATATGTAAGTATGTATTAATATTTTATATTATGTGTGTTATATATTTATGGGTAGAGGTTGATTAATGTGTGTGCTGTTTTTCACCTATGGCCGTACTCAACATCCAAGGCAAAGGCAATCCAAGAAACACTCCTTGAAGCACCTTACTCCGAGCTGTTTTTCGGCTCTCCGTGGATCGCTGTGGATCACCGTAGGCGAGAGCGAACGTGCCCGTGCCCCCATAATGTGAGTGTCTCTCTCTCTCTCTCTCTCTTTATTTAATTATGTGTTTGAAGATAAGTCTATGCGTGTGGTGTGGATTATTGTGTAGCGCACACAGATTACTTGACTTTTGGTATCACATGATTAAATATGTATAAGTTAATATGTGTGCAGAGGTAACGTAGGAACCTATATGTTTGGGGTGACGTGTGCATGAGAGAAGTAGGAGTACATTTGATATAATGTGGGAATGTGTGATGGTGCATTTCAGTATCAGGTTTGCAGACTGTTAGTCGACTTCCCCATGGTGTTAATCGACTAATACCCTTATTAGTCGACTAACTATAGACCTGTAGTCGACTAGGCCCCCCTCCAGAATAGTTGTGCACTTTCTATTTACTGACTGGAACTTACCCTAGTCGACTACCCCCTTTCCTATAGTCGACTAATAATCAACCCTAGTCGACTTTCCCATTTGTTAGTCGACTAATATACCTATTAGTCGACTTACCTAGCCCTCTAGTCGACTTGGTTACCACCCAGACAAGCTGTGCACTCTCTATTTGTTGGCTGCAGGTAGTGTAGTCGACTTGCCTTCCAAGTTAGTCGACTAGTCCACCTGTTAGTCGACTAACCCTCACCCTAGTCGACTTTCTCATCTCCCCTAGTCGACTAACCTTGGCCTGACTGCTGTATTTAGCTTTTCAATTGGATGGAGACTCTACCTTTTAGTTATATTATTGGATATAGACAGATGAATATGATTTTGAGGAGTAGATATTGGTTGGAATGACCTGACCTAATAGATCTTAGGCATGTATCTGAGATGTTTTTGAGTTTTGGAAGCTTATGATTGACCTTAATAGAAGTGGGAACTTGTGAGGACTTGAGGATCAGAGTAGATTGATGGAGTGAGAGGACTGAGCTTTGATTATTGATATATGTTAGGAACGACAGTTTATTGTATCAGATTATTCGATATGAACTGATACTTGATGATCATGTGACTATTGGAATTAAGAGTTAGTTATGTTGACTTATTAGTAGTCTATTCTAGATTTCAGTTCTTTGAGGATGTTTCCTATTCAGATATGATTATGGTGTATGTTGACTTAGTTGATCTCGAGGTTATACCATGTGCTTCATGTTTATTTACGGATCAATTCAGTTATTGGTGATTAGAAGATTAGAACAAATTGGTATCAATGAGAGGATTGATTAATGATTCACCGAGATGGTGATTACTGTATCGGTACTTGGACTTGATTCAATGTTTGATGTTCACAGTGATTGTTATTGAGACTATGAGTCGATGGATCTGTTACTGATATCTCTTTAGTAGGGATGGATGAGATTAGGATCAGCTTTAGTTGAGACTGCTTATTGAGCAGTATCAGGACTGTTATTGTATAAATTCATGTTACTGAAAGTTACTGGGAAAAGATTGTTTGACCGTAACACCCTCTACAGTCTCATTGTTCATTGTATACACGGTTACTGTTACTGTTCACTGTTACTGATATTGTTCACCGTGTATACGATTACTGATTGACTGTTACTGTACTATACTGTTACTATCACCATATCGTCCCAGTATTCTAGGTAAAATGGATATTGACTGACTTAACTAAATTAAATAATAAAGTAATTGAACAACTTAAACCGGGATTGGGGAAATTGATGGAAGAGACAGCGTCTGTATTTTGGGTGGACCTAGGATACAGGTTGCGCAGCCGATTGAGGGTTCCACTGCAGGGTTCCTAGGGGATGACTGACATCCCATCTGTACTGTTACTGTTCCACTGTTTCACTGTGAGATTACTGTTACTGTTACTGAGTACCTAGCGGTACGGCCTGGTTCAGCGCCAGGAAACTGAGGCCGTGGTCCCGGGTATGTACGGGACCCACCTAAAGCATGGACAATGTCTCTTCCACTAATTTCAATAACTTAGGACTCTGATTGACATGTGTAGTAGGCGTAGTATGGGATGCGTCTATTACAGGTGGCAATTGGTGCTCGCTGACATAATAAATGTTAATAAATTGTTTATAACATATTGTGACTAACGATATCACCTGACTGTGCATATGTATACTTTGATAGACATATGACTATATTATGACCGGATTGTATACCAGACTAGTGACATATTAGATTACATATTTAGACATCATTGATTGTTACGGTTGTTTTACTTGCCTTTTTCTGCAGACCTATTTATATTATTGTTATTTAGTGTTTATTTATCATGTTATTTAGTGGTTGCCGTTATCTGTTATTATTTTGTGCACACTTTTTATATGCACGAGCTTTCCCTTTACACACACACTCACCAGGTCGCTTTTTGACGACCCTGAATTTGCACGTCCAGATATTGGACGCTTGTTCTATTGTGCAGGTGTTCGACGAGACGGTACATATTGCGAGGAGCTTGGGTCCTCCCCCTTTTATTCTGGTATTCTTACCTTTTCTTATTTCTATTCCTATATTTTTCTTGATTCATGCATATCAGATTCACTCTCTATTCCAGTGCTTTTTATATGATATCATGCGTGGATGTTTATATGAGATATTGCAGTGATTATTGATTAATCTTGGTTTAGATTTATATCTTGTTCAGGTTACTTTAGGCTTAGCGTCTATACGTGGGGTAATTTCCTTGCGTATATACGTCGCCGACTCTCGTCGCGACTCCGTTTTCCCGTATTCTGGGAAGCGGGGCGTGACAGGGTTTTCTTGGTATCAGAGCCAGGTTCGACATAAAATGAGAACCTAGAACTTACCAGTAACTTGAGACAAGTTATAATTATACTGCAATATACATATACTATCCATATAATGATATTGAGTCCACTTGAAATTGTCTGTCCTCCTTTTGAAAATCCATCTTTTTGATCTTTCAATCTCTTTGATCACATCTCTCCTTTAGAGTAATCTTGGTTCCATCTTAATTCCTATTTTCTTATCGATTCTATTTTCTGATCGTCTCATGGAATTGGCCATTTCATTCTGAAGCTGGTAGCAGAGATCAGAGAGCGCAGCGGAATCGTGGTGTCCCAGTGAGGCGACGTGAAAGCTTGTTATTTTCTCCCTGGGGTTGGATTCTTTTATCATTCCCTACTTTATTGAAATTTCGAGGACGAAATTTTTATAAGGTGGGTAGAATGTAATATCTCTATTTTGGAAATACGTGATTTAGTAATGTATAATATTATTTAATATATAAATGTTGTATATTTTTATTGTTTGTTATCTTTTGTGATTTTTCTATTAATTGCCATTAACTACTATTATCAGTATTAATTATTTTAAATTACTATTAGTATTGTAGTTACTAATGTTATTATTATTATTATTGTCATTATTAGTATTACTACTATTATTGTTATTTTAATTAGTATTAGAAATTATTAATAGTTTAAGTGTATATATATTTTCTTGGTACTAACATTATTATATTTCATTCTTTCCATTTTCCTTGATTCATATCCTGGTTCCTACCCATTAACCCGTACCCGTTGGCCCCGAACCCGAAACCACCAACCCACTACCCTATAACCCAAATCCCCATAATCTTGATTAAATCTAAATCCCAATCCTAACAACCCCACAATTTTATCCTTATCCTAACTAACTAAACCAAATCCTATTCCTAAATCAAATCTCAACCAAATCATATATCCTAATCTAATCCCAACAAACCTGAATCCATCTCTCTCTCTTCTCTCTCTCCATCTCCCCAACAGCCAGGCAGCGAAGCCCACGCTCACCCTCTCTTCTGCTGGCGTGAGCAACCACCCAGCCATGGCCGCCTCCTCCTCTCCAGCAGGCCGAGATCCCCTCCATGGCAGCCGCCCTTGCCAAAGCTGCCACCACGCACATGCGGCAGTCCCCACGCCCAGGCCAGCGCCTCAGCACCACGTCGACCCCATCCTCGGGCACCACGAGCGCGCGCATCCAGGCAACACCACCAGCATTTCAGCGCATCATCCAGCCTTCCCTTCATGGACGACAGCCCACCCGGCTGCCCTCAGTCCATGGCAGCGCCCTCTCCACCGTCGGACCCGAGTGCTACCCCTCCGTTCATCCCATGTCGTATCCAAGGCCGGGCAACCGCACAGCAGCGCCTCGGCAGATTATCAGCGCGTCGGAAATACTCCAGCAGCCCCAGACTTCCATCCCCCTCCGACGGCGAGCTCTTCGATGAGCCGTTGATCTCTCCGGCAGCCCGGATTCATTCCCCTCCTCTCCGGCGTTGTCTGCAAGATCCGTCGCGACCTCCGTCTCTTCCGCCGGTGCACCGGAGCAACCATGGCCGAGCCTTGCCCGTGAGTGAGCCCGAGTCCTCCCTCTTCCCCTCAGGTTATGTCCCCCTTGTGTGCGTTATGGCCGGATCAGACCGGCAGACTCGACAACACCCCTTTCTTCTCCATACAGCCGTGAGTCCCCTCATTCCATCTCTTTATTATTTCTCTCTCACACATATGCAAGTTTGTTAATATGTAAGTATGTATTAATATTTTATATTATGTGTATTATATATTTATGGGTAGAGGTTGATTAATGTGTGTGCTGTTTTTCACCCATGGTCGTGCTCAACATCCAAGGCAAAGGCAATCCAAGAAACACTCCTTGAAGCACCTTACTCCGAGCTATTTTTCGACTCTCCGTGGATCGCTGTGGATCACCGTAGGCGAGAGCGAACGCGCCCGTGCCCCCATAATGTGAGTGTCTCTCTCTCTCTCTCTCTCTCTCTCTTATTTAATTATGTGTTTGAAGATATGTCTATGCGTGTGGTGTGGATTATTGTGTAGCGCACACAGATTACTTGACTTTTGGTATCACGTGATTAAATATGTATAAGTCAATATGTGTGCAGAGGTAACGTAGGAACCTATATGTTTGGGTGACGTGTGCATGAGAGAAGTAGGAGTACATTTGATAGAATGTGAGAATGTGTGATGGTGCATTTCAGTATCAGGTTTGCAGACTGTTAGTCGACTTGCCCATGGTGTTAGTCGACTAATACCCTTATTAGTCAACTAACTATAGACCTGTAGTCGACTAGGCCCCCCTCCAGAATAGTTGTGCACTTTCTGTTTACTGACTGGAACTCACCCTAGTCGACTACCCCCTTTCCTATAGTCGACTAATAATCAACCCTAGTCGACTTTCCCATTTGTTAGTCGACTAATATACCTATTAGTCGACTTACCTAGCCCTCTAGTCGACTTGGTTACCACCCAGACAAGCTGTGCACTCTCTGTTTGTTGGCTGCAGGTAGTGTAGTCGACTTGCCTTCCAAGTTGTCGACTAGTCCACCTGTTAGTCGACTAACCCTCACCCTAGTCGACTTGCTCATCTCCCCTAGTCGACTAACCTTGGCCTGACTGCTGTATTTAGCTTTTCTATTGGATGGAGACTCTACCTTTGAGTTATGTTATTGGATATAGACGAATGAATATGATTTTGAGGAGTAGACATTGGTTGGAATGACCTGACCTAATAGATCTTAGGCATGTATCTGAGATGTTGCTGAGTTTTGGAAGCTTATGATTGACCTTAATAGAAGTGGGAACTTGTGAGGACTTGAGATCAGAGTAGATTGATGGAGTGAGAGGACTGAGCTTTGATTATTGATATATGTTGGGAACGGCAGTTTATTGTATCAGATTATTCGATATGAACTGATACTTGATGATCATGTGACTATTAGAATTAAGAGTTAGTTATGTTGACTTATTAGTGGTCTATTCTAGATTTCAGTTCTTTGAGGATGTTTCCTATTCAGATATGATTGTGGTGTATGTTGACTTAGTTGATCTCGAGGTTATACCATGTGCTTCATGTTTATTTACTGATCAATTCAGTTATTGGTGATTAGAAGATTAAAACAAATTGGCATCAATAAGAGGATTGATTAATGATTCACCGAGATGGTGATTACTGTATCGGATACTTGGACTTGATTCAATGTTTGATGTTCACAGTGATTGTTATTGAGACTATGAGTCGATGGATCAGTTACAAATATCTCTTTAGTAGGGATGGATGAGATTAGGATCAGTTTTAGTTGAGACTGCTTATTGAGTAGTATCAGGACAGTTGCTGTATAAATTCATGTTACTGAAAGTTACTGGGAAAGATTGTTTGACCGTAACACCCTCTATAGTCCCATTGTTCATTGTATACACGGTTACTGTTACTGTTCACTGTTACTGATATTGTTCACCGTGTATACGATTACTGTTTGACTGTTATTGTACTATACTGTTAGTGTCACCATATCGTCCCAGTATTCTAGGTAAAATGGATATTGACTGACTTAACTGAATTAAATAATAAAGTAATTGAACAACTTACACCAGGATTGGGGAAATTGATGGAAGAGACAGCGTCTGTATTTTGGGTGGACCTAGGATACAGGTTGCGCAGCCGACTGAGGGTTCCACTGCAGGGTTCCTGGGGGATGACTGACATCTCATCTTTACTGTTACTATTTCACTGTTTCACAGTGAGATTACTGTTACTGTTACTGATTACCTAGCGGTACGGCCTGGTTCAGCGCCAGGAAACTGAGGCCGTGGTCCTGTGTATGTACGAGACCACCTAAAGCATGGACAATGTCTCTTCCACTAATTTCAATAACTTAGGACTCTGAATTACACGTGTAGTAGGCGTAGTATGGGATGCGTCTATTACAGGTGGCAATTGGTGCTCGCTGACATAATAAATGTTAATAAATTGTTTATAGCATATTGTGACTAACTATATCACCTGATTGTGCATATGTATACTATGATAGACATATGACTATAATTATGACCGGATTGTATACCAGACTAGTGACATATTAGGTTACATATTTAGACATCATTGATTGTTACAGTTATTTTACTTGCCTTTTTCTGCAGACCTATTCATATTATTATTATTCAGTGTTTATTTATCATGTTATTTAGTGGTTGCCGTTATCTGTTATTATTTTGTGCACACTGTTTATATGCACGAGCTTTTCCCTTTACACACACACTCACCAGGTCGCTTTCTGACGACCCTAGATTTGCACGTTCAGCTATTGGACGCTTATTCTATTGTGCAGGTGTTCGACGAGACGGTACATATTGCGAGGAGCTTGGGTCCTCCCCCTTTATTCTGATATTCTTACCTTTTCTTATTTCTGTTCCTATATTTTTCTTGATTCATGCATATCAGATTCACTCTCTATTCCAGTGCTTTTTATATGATATCATGCGTGGATGTTTATATGAGATATTGCAGTGATTATTGATTAATCTTGGTTTAGATTTATAGCTTGTTCAGGTTACTTTAGGCTTAGCGTCTATACATGGGGTAATTTCCTTGCGTATATACGTCGCCGACTCTCGTCGCGACTCCGTTTTCCCGTATTCTTGAAAGCGGGGCGTGACACAATACATCGAAAAGCTTTCATCGCATTCCTTCTTGTGGGCACAACCTGTTAGCCCAAAGCTAGACGGTAATTCTCACTGTATTCAAACTCAATCAAATTTTGGCGTCGTTGTCGAGGAGGGAACGGTGTAATTATTTTCTAACAAGTTTAGTGTCTTATTTTAGGGCCATCAAGAAATCAGATTTAGCGCTCAAGCATTGCAGGAGAAGACTTGCTATTCTGTGCCCCAATTCTAGAAAGTTAGAAACAGAATTCCAAGAAATCACAGTGCAAAAGCTTGAAAAAATTTTGGACTACTAAAAACTCTTTTTTGCAGGACATATTGCTTTGCAAAAATATAGTTTTTGTGTGTTATTTCTACTATATCTGATATTCACATATCCTGTTTTTAATCCAACAGTAATCTGATTGATTGCCAATTGTTTAAAACATTTAGACTTGCATTCTAAGCATTTGTCTAATTATGTTTCTTTTACAATTACTGTTGAAAAAAGCTGGAGACAAGGTACGTATGTATAGCATATAGTTTAGGAAATATTCTTGAGTGATTATTTACTTTTTGAATGTTACTTTTGTATATCCTACACACTTTGTACAATCAATTTTAAGGGCAAAACCCATAAAAGATAAGGTGGGAAAGTCATTACTCTTCCTTAGCCCACAAATCATCTCCAAGCACGCACAATCTAAGCCTAACTTAAAAATCTAATAAACGTTGGCCTTAGGGACATCTTGAACTCATTAGGAGATTATTTTAAGGGGAAAGTTGTTAGAAGTTGACTCCTGCCAAATCAGTGTCTAAGGACAGGGATTGAGAGGTGAAATCCCGAAGGCTGGTGGTTTGACTTAATTAGGCCCGTCGCTTTTACGCGGATACCTCCCACCAATCTTGCCCTGACCTGGCTGATTAGCTTGTGGTCAAAGTCTGCATTATACCTCATGCGGACAATCAACCAGTTAGGAGTTGTCTAGGTCAAGGTTATTTTAGACTAGGCTTGGTTGTTTTTTCTTATTGACTATTGGTGAACTTGTTTATGGTAGTGTTTGTGTATGCAAGTATGGTCAAGAGATCCAAATTCATCTAGGTTAACTAGAAACACATGACCACCTAAGTGTGTAAGCCCCGATCCCGCAAGTACGGGGACGTTATGGCGACGTACATACGCGAGGTGAAAACAACCTCACGTGTGCGTTAAGCCTCAGTACAGGACATAACCTCTATATATACACGAGTTCCAGCATTTAATAAGTACAAGAATACCTGCAGGAAGAGGTTAGTGATCATAATAGATATAAAAACAGGGATAAATAAGATAACATCAATACATCACAAGGATACCTATGAATGAGCTCGATGATGAGTCTCCTATGTGAACCCAATGGACTGTCTGCCGATCGCTAACTCGGATCTCCAACCTGGGCACGCAAACCCAGGGTCGTCAGAAAGCGACCTAGTGAGTGATAAAATGAAGGAGGAGGTAGTAATATATATTATAGTAATACAGACACGATACTAATATATAATACATGATATATAAGAAGCAGTAGAAATATATATATATATGTTATCTTTTAATACCATTACTACCTAGCCGGTTATCATCGGGTCATGTCTATAGTCGTATCCAGTTTATTTAATAAGTACTGTTGACTCGTGATGACGTGATAGAAAGGAACATGCTAGTGGTGACGTGATAGAAGTGAACATGCAGATGGCATATGCAATATGAACATGTAGGTGGGCATATGCAATATAACCATCATACGGTGTCATGCATATACAGTCATGATGTCTGCAAGGAATACAGGAAACAGACCATATGCACTGCATAGTATACATGTACATGAATCGCATGCTACCACATGGAATGTAACGAATATCCGACAATGTAACATGACATACAGGTGACATGATAGCGAATAACATATCAGCAATAGTAACAATTACGAAGAGACAATAATATACATGAGTAGAGCATGTCATGTGATTTATACAATAATAACAATCAGTACCACCTGGTATTTTAGTCAATCTCTTCCAGTGTCCCATACCACTGGCAGTTCATATTGGAGCCCGCACTCCAGTCGAACCCATCCGGACATGGCCTACGGGTACCATTATCCAAACGAGAGAGTGACCAAATAACAAGTGTTCCCGACGTCACTATTGTGTATACTGTTTTATTATGTTATTTGGAAACCCATGGTCGAGGAGTTCTTATCGGGTAGGTGTATCCCGTGCATACCCGGGATCACGGCCTTAAACGGACCCCTGGCTGCTGAGACCAGGGCCCTCCGCTAAGAGGGGAGCACGAATCAAGTAACGGGAGCTCATGGAGCTATTGGTAGGCAGCACTACCGTCCCCTACAGTGGGACTAACAATATGGATCCAGTACATCACCCGATAAGATCTACTCAACAGTCAAGTCTCCCCCATACCCAAGTTAGCTTTATGATTTGATATGTCAAGCATACAATGTAACAAGAACAAATACAATACATGATACGGGTAACATGTTAACTGGACCTGAGCTCTGTTGATAGCATAGAACAATATAACGGGAAACAGGAACAATATAATAGGAACAATATAACGGGAACGGGAACAATAGATGTGGGATTCCACATATCGCATATCAACAGCTCTCATGTCCAGTAACGAGAAATTCATATCAGTAACAGGAAACAATCATATAAGAGGAATACAGGGATAACAGGGAACAATAATACATGTAAGGTGCACGGTGAGTCATATGACAATAAGATGGAAACAATACCTACATGTACTCTCGTGTGATGAGCATGGGTGATGTGTGAACATGAGATAACAATGTATCGAGCATCCATGTAATGATGATATCAATATAACATGCGGTATCCAGTGTACTAGGGTAGCCGTATATCAGTAGGTCCCAAAGTGCAGGAATAGTGTCGTGAATTTCGGTATCTATGAAATGGTGAAATATCAACTAACGGTATAGCGTGTAACAGATCTTTATATGCAATACAGTATTCTGTGTATCGGTGAGTCTGTAAGGGTGATAGTGTAATAGTGACCGTATCTGATATCATGGAGTCCGCGTGTATCAGTGCACATATAACAGTACTACGTAATCATGATTGATGGCTATGAAGTGACAGATGTGATAGATGGAAGAAAACCATGTGGAATAATAATCTAACCATTTTACTATGGTTATCTATCAGGTATACATTATATGAACTAGATGTTATATGTTATATGAAATCATGAAGCAGATGCAAATATGATGTTATTGGTTATGTTATCATGCATCACCCAATATGCCTTTTCTATAATTAAGTCATTTATTAACAATCTAGTGAGTTACCCATAATCACGATTTATTTACCTAAACAATCACCCAATTCATGAAACATAAATAAATATGATTTATTAAAAATAAAACACTCACAAACTGGTCATGGGAAGATAGCTCTCTTTCCCACGATCGTAACGGATCCAGAATCGTCCAAATCGGAGTCCGGATACTCCCGATGTCGCCCGAATACTAAATCATAACAAATAAGGTTAAATATGTAATAAAAATATTAAATGCAAATACTGAATTGTACAGGGGGTTTTCTACCTGTAATGGGTTTGGATGCGGGTTTGGGCTCATAATGGGTTGGGTTTAGATCTTATACCCAAACCCGTTTAACTTAAAATCAAATGGGTAATGGGTTGAGGGTTATCGGGTTTCAATTTAACCCACTAGGGGTTAATGGGTTCGGGTTTACACCCGAACCCAATTACCCAAAAGAGGAAAAAGAAGCAGCTGCTGCTGCTTCCTTGTGCGGGCCGGCCGGCCAGCTCCGCTGGCCGGCGGCGCCTGATGGCCGGCCGGCGGCGGTCCCGGCCGCCGGCGGCGACTCAGGCCGAGGGGGCCAGGAGGTAGAGGGGAGTGAGAGAGAGAGACTTGACAGGGAAAGAAAAGGAAAAGGAAAGGAAAGAAGGGGAAGAAGAAGAAGGGAAGAGAAGGAGGAGGTGGCGCCGGCGGCTCCGGCCGTGGCTGGGGCGCGGCCACCGGCGGCGGCGGCCTACGGCCTGGCTTGGCTGTGGGTCGCCCCCCTTTTGGGTTTCTGCAGCACAGAGAGAGGAAGGGAGTTTAGAGAGAGAGAGGGATTATGATCTTAATTAGAGAGAGAGTGAGGAGAGAGAGGGGTGTGAATTAGAGAGGGAGAGAGAGGGGGGAATTTTAAGCAGGGAAGAAGAGAAGGCGGTTAGGTTAGTCGGTGGGAGATGCTTCCAGAGAAAGGAAGAAAGGAGAAGAAAAGAAAGGAAAAAAAAAAGAAAGATTTAAAATATAATATTTTATTATTAAAATATTGGCTCAATATTCGATCAGCTCCGAACGGTACCCAAAAATTACAGAAAATCCTGAAAAATCTAAAATATTAGAAAATGATTTTTGAAACTGAAATCAACTCAATCGGATTACCAGACAGATCAAATCAATTTTGTACGTCGTATCGCGTACTGATACTGTGATACGTACACCAGGGATCAGGGGGTTACATTTCTCCCCACCTTACAAAAATTGCGTCCTCGCAATTTTCATTCAGGTGTGAGACCAATATTTCCAATCCCAAAGCCTAAAGGTTACGGGTCCACAACACGTCCGCTGCGCACGCTGCTATCTATAAGGAACTCGGGATGGAGAAGTATGGTAGTGAACTAATCCGAACGGATGGGAAGCAAGACGATGCAAGGAAAGCGAGAAGGAAATCAGATGTTCTGGTTGACAACTGGAAGGAAGGAAGGAATATAAACGAGTCAAGAAATGAATCGTCAAGGTCATGGTATTCTTGTACTCGTTGCTGGAATCCCCAAATTCAGATACAGATCAGTTAATCTGAACCTGATTGTACTGTTGGTACGAGTCCAAGCATTGACCCAGGTGGTTACCCACACCAGGTGTGAACCTAGGCTCTGATACCACTATGTAACGCCCCGATCCCGCTGGTACGGGGACGTTATGGCGACGTACATACGCGAGGTGAAAACAACCTCACGCGTACGTTAAGCCTCAGTACAGGACATAACCTTTATATATACACGAGTTCCAGCATTTAATAAGTACAAGAATACCTGCAGGAAGAGGTTAGTGATCATAACAGATATAAAAACAGGGATAAATAAGATAACATCAATACATCACAAGGATACCTATGAATGAGCTCGATGATGAGTCTCCTATGTGAACCCAATGGACTGTCTGCCGATACGCTAACTCGGATCTCCAACCTGGGCACACAAACCCAGGGTCGTCAGAAAGCGACCTAGTGAGTGGTAAAATGAAGGAGGAGGTAGTAATATATATTATAGTAATACAAACATGATACTAATATATAATACATGATGTTGTAATGTTAATATTATATAATAAGTATATAAGAAGCAGTAGAAATATATATATATATGTTATCTTTTAATACCATTACTACCTAGCCGGTTATCATCGGGTCATGTTTATAGTCGTATCCAGTTTATTTAATAAGTACTGTTGACTCGTGATGACGTGATAGAAAGGAACATGCTAGTGGTGACGTGATAGAAGTGAACATGCAGATGGCATATGCAATATGAACATGTAGGTGGGCATATGCAATATAACCATCATACGGTGTCATGCATATACAGTCATGATGTCTGCAAGGAATACAGGAAACAGACCATATGCACTGCATAGTATACATGTACATGAATCGCATGCTACCACATGGAATGTAACGAATATCCGACAATGTAACATGACATACAGGTGACATGATAGCGAATAACATATCAGCAATAGTAACAATTACGAAGGGACAATAATATACATGAGTAGAGCATGTCATGTGATTTATACAATAATAACAATCAGTACCACCTGGTATTTTAGTCAATCTCTTCCAGTGTCCCATACGACTGGCAGTTCATACTGGATCCCGCACTCCAGTCGAACCCATCCGGACATGGCCTACGGGTACCATTATCCAAACGAGAGAGTGACCAAATAACAAGTGTTCCCGACGTCACTATTGTGTATACTGTTTTATTATGTTATTTGGAAACCCATGGTCGAGGAGTTCTTATCGGGTAGGTGTATCCCGTGCATACCCGGGATCACGGCCTTAAACGGACCCCTGGCTGCTGAGACCAGGGCCCTCCGCTAAGAGGGGAGCACGAATCAAGTAACGGGAGCTCATGGAACTATTGGTAGGCAGCACTACCGTCCCCTGCAGTGGGACTAACAATATGGATCCAGTACATCACCCGATAAGATCTAATCAACCGTCAAGTCTCCCCCATACCCAAGTTAGCTTTATGATTTGATATGTCAAGCATACAATGTAACAAGAACAAATACAGTACATGATACGGGTAACATGTTAACTGGACCTGAGCTCTGTTGATAGCATAGAACAATATAATGGGAAACGGGAACAATATAACAGGAACAATATAACGGGAACAATATAACGGGAACGGGAACAATAGATGTGGGATTCCACATATCGCATATCAATAGCTCTCATGTCCAGTAACGGAAAATCCATATCAGTAACAGGAAACAATCATATAAGAGGAATACAGGGATAACAGGGAACAATAATACATGTAAGGTGCACGGTGAGTCATATGACAATAAGATGGAAACAATACCTACATGTACTCTCGTGTGATGAGCTTGGGTGATGTGTGAACATGAGATAACAATGTATCGAGCATCCATGTAATGATGATATCAATATAACATGCGGTATCCAGTGTACTAGGGTAGCCGTATATCAGTAGGTCCCAAACGTGCAGGAATAGTGTCATGAATTTTGGTATCTATGAAATGGTGAAATATCAACTAACGGTATAGCGTGTAACAGATCTTTATATGCAATACAGTATTCCATGTATCGGTGAGTCTGTAAGGGTGATAGTGTAATAGTGACCGTATCTGATATCATGGAGTCTGCGTGTATCAGTGCCCATATAACAGTACTACGTAATCATGATTGATGGCTATGAAGTGACAGATGTGATAGATGGAAGAAAACCATGTGGAATAATAATCTAACTATTTTACTATGGTTATCTATCAGGTATACATTATATGAACTAGATGTTATATGTTATATGAAATCATGAAGCAGATGCAAATATGATGTTATTGGTTATGTTATCATGCATCACCCAATATGCCTTTTCTATAATTAAGTCATTTATTAACAATCTAGTGAGTTACCCATAATCACGATTTATTTACCTAAACAATCACCCAATTCATGAAACATAAATAAATATAATTTATTAAAAAGAAAACACTCACAAACTAGTCATGGGAAGATAGCTCTCTTTCTCACGATCGCAACGGATCCAGAATCGTCCAAATCGGAGTCCGGATACTCCCGATGTCGCCCGAATACTAAATCATAACAAATAGGGTTAAATATGTAATAAAAATATTAAATGCAAATACTGAATTGTACAGGAGGTTTTCTGTAAAATTACCTGTAATGGGTTTGGATGCGGGTTTGGGCTCATAACGGGTCGGGTTTAGATCTCATACCCAATCCCGTTTAACTTAAAATCAAATGGGTAATGGGTTGAGGGTTATCGGGTTTCAATTTAACCCAATAGGGGTTAATGGGTTCGGGTTTACACCCGAACCTAATTACCCAAAAGAAGAAAAAGAAGCAGCAGCTGCTGCTTCCTTGTACGGGCCGGCCGGCCAGCTCCGCTGGCCGGCGGCGCCTGATGGCCGGCCGGCGGCGGCTCAGGCCGAGGGGGCCAGGAGGTAGAGGGGAGTGAGAGAGAGACTTGACAGGGAAAGAAAAGGAAAAGGAAAGGAAAGAAGGGGAAGAGGAAGAAGGGAAGAGGAGGAGGTGGTGGCGCCGGCGGCGCCGGCCGGGGGGCGCGGCCACCGGCGGCGGCGGCCTGCGGCCTGGCTTGGCTGTGGGTCGCCCCCCCTTTTGGGTTTCTGCAGCACAGAGAGAGGAAGGGAGTTTAGAGAGAGGAGAGAGAGGGATTATGATCTTAATTAAAGAGAGAGTGTGAGGAGAGAGAGGGGTGTGTGAATTAGAGAGGAAGAGATAGAGAGGGGGAATTTTAAGCAGGGAAGAAGAGAAGGCGGTTGGGTTAGTCGGTGGGAGATGCTTCCAGAGAAAGGAAGAAAGGAGAAGAAAAGAAAGGAAAAAAAAGAAAGATTTAAAAATATAATATTTTATTATTAAAATATTGGCTCAATATTCGATCAACTCCGAACGGTGCCCAAAAATTACAAAAAATCCTGAAAAATAAAAAATATTAGAAAATGATTTTTGAAACTGAAATCAACTAAATCGGACTACCAGACAGATCAAATCAATTTTGTACGTCGTATCGCGTACTGATACTGTGATACGTACACCAGGGATCAGGGGGTTACAAAGTGAGATCCAAATTCATCTAGGTTAACTAGAAACACATGATCACCCAAGTTTGAACTAAGACCAGATCCGGTTATGGCTCAACCGACATCTTTACAGGATAGGTTCCATCCCATTAGAACCACACTTCCATCTTGCATCAAACTTCTATCGGTTGGTGAACATAACTTTGAGCTTAAATCTCAGTTCAACAACACACTCCCTAAGTTTCATGGCTTAGAGTCTGAAGATACTTATTTCTTCATAAGAGAATTCGAGAAAGTATGCTTAATGATGAAAATTTCACACCTTGTAGATAATGCTATTAGGTTGAGATTTGTCTCATTTGCTCGTAAGGCTTAGCCAAGAAATAGTTTTACAGCTTAGCGGTCGTCTCTATCACATCATGGGATGATTTTATCAAGGTCTTCTTGAAGAAATTCTATCTAATTAATAAGACCGCTCTCATTAGGAAGAACGTCATGCAGTTCAAGTAAGCACCTAGTGAACCGCTTTGGAGGTTTTTGAACGCTTCAAAGACCTTCTTGTCCAATGTCCTCATCATGAAATAGAGAAATGGTGATAATGTCAAATTCTTTATGACGGTTTAGACTACTCAATCAAGACCCTCTTAGAAATCATATGCCAAGGGGGATTCTTACAGAAGGATGAGAATGAAGGATGGGATTTATATGAGAATCTAGCTGAAAAGACCATCCAATGGGAACCAACTAATGAAAACTCTAGGAATTCAAACTCCATCTCTTTAAAAGGAGGTCTCTATTCAATTGAATCGTCCATATCTACAGAGGCTAGAACAGCAAGCCTAGCGAGATGACTGAAAGCTTTAGAAACTAAGGAACCAAGTCCACTCAATCAAGTCAGCCCAAACTAATTTTCAACTCCGAGCTGTACTTACTGTCAAGCCATGAATCATATGTTTGAGGAATATCCTGTATTTCAAGCTCAGCAACAATTTCTTGAACCGATGAATGCGACTTTCAAGGCCGAACAATAATTCTTACGCACAAACTGTTGGCCCAAGAGGTTACACTCTCCAATTGTTTTGTGTTTTGATGATGACAAACCAAATTAGAGCTATTTGGTACTAACAAGTTTGTTAAGATGAGTTTCAGGTTTTGTACCATGTTTAGAGACCATTTGCTTAGCTATTGCAAGAACTTCTAAGTTCCACAAAGTAAGGAAGGCAAATTGCACATCAAGGAAGGATCATAGAAGAGAAGGCACTAGTAAGGCATTGGATGGCTCAAAGACTTGAAGATAGCTCAAGAAGTCTTCATGTATTTTGTTTTTCAGTTAAAGAATAGTGGATAGGTTTGAAGCTCTATCACACACGTTTTTGCGCACATGTTCATTCCAAAATAATTTCTTATAAATTATACAAAAATATTTTGCATACAAGTTTTTGCCTATAGATATATATTTATGTTTTATACTATTCCCTGTTCAAAAGTATTTTTGTTAAAATCAAAATCCTCTTTGTTTTCTTTTCTAAAATCGATTTTTGACCTGATCCGGTCGACCGGGACAGTCGACCGAGTCTGTGTCAGTCTGGTCCGGTCGACCGGACCAGTCGACCGCAGTCCTGGCAGAGGCACGTATCAGTGTGCACGTCTGCCGGTCGACCGGGGCGGTCGACCGAGAATTTATTTTTGCTCACAGGTTTTATCGGTCGACCGAGTCGGTCGACCGCTGGCCTATAACGGTCAAATTTTTGTACTACCGGTCGACCGGCCCAGTCGACCGATGTGACCGTTTGAACAGTAACGGGCAGATTTTTAAGAGCTGTTTATTTTTGTCTTTTGTGTTTAAAAATTCGTTTGAGGATATATTTTGATCTAATTACCTCCTAAACATTAGTAATTATGTTTTATCCCTAAACCCTAGCCCTCTCCTATAAATAGGGGTGTTTGGGGAGAGATTTGTTACAACAACAATTATTGCTAAAAATTCAAAAGTTTAAGGCTTTCAAAGTTCTTGGTTTTTGTGCTAAATTCTCTCAATTTTCTGAAGGGTTTTCAAAAGTTTTTTCTCTGATTTCAATTTCTTTTCCTTACACAAAAGAGCTTCAATTCTACTCATTATTCTCTAAGGACCTTTGTAAGGGAAGAGATTTTTGAAAGAGAGAGTTTGTGGTCTTTTGACTACCAAGGAAATCACTTGTTCTTGAGATTGTAGGAGTTGGGTACTCCATTGTAATTGTTCTTTGTGATAGTGGAAGTAGCTAGAATCCTTCTGGGGAAGGCGGGGAGTAGAGCTGGGTGCTCGAACCTCGATAACATATCCTTGTGTTTGCGATTGGTTTACTTTCTTGCACTCTTTTACTATACTTGCTCTTATTCTTGCTCATCATAATCATTGTCATATTTACTTGCTTGCATTCATCTTGTGAAACTTATTTGTTGTAGCTTTAAATTTTTTATTTGCCCCGTGATTAGCATTGTCACCTATTCACCCCCCCTCTAGGTGACTTTTCAATTGGTATCAGAGCTTGGACTCTAGGTTTGGCTTAACATCCATAGAGAGATCCTTAAAATATTGCTAATCAACATTTTCATTCATCCATTCATACACTAGTAAACATGGCCGACAACATTAAATCCCCACCTAAATTTGATGGCCTAAATTTCCCATTTGGAAGGTTAGGATGACTATATTTTTGCAATCACTAGGTAGCTTGGTGCTAAATCCTTGACCAAACCCTACATAGCACCCGATAGTGATGAAAGTACATGGACCGACTTCAATTTTAGAGAATATGAGGCTAACTCAAAAGCCCAAAACTCCCTATTAACCGCCTTGAATGAGGATGACCTTACACGGGTAATTCATTGCCAATCCGCCTATGAGATTTGGCAACACTTATTGGTCACACATGAAGGGACTTCACAAGTCAAGAGAGCTAAGATAGATCTCTTGAGGTCTCAATATGAATCATTTAAAATGCTTGATGATGAATCCATTGATTGTATGATTACTCGTTTCACTAAAATTACAAATGGTCTTTCTTCATTAGGTGACGTCATCTCCAACGATCAAAAGGTGCGCAAAGTGATACGGGCTCTTCCTTCTTCATGGGAGATCAAGGCCACCACCTTAAAGGAGTTGAACGACAAGGACGAGATGGACATCATTAGTCTCATTGGGAACCTAAAGACCCATGAGATGGAGAAGAAGGCAAGAGAAGAAGCCACTACTTCAAAGAAGAAATCTATAGCCTTCAAGACTTCATCCATCAATGATGACGATGATGAAGACGAAGAAGAAGATGAGGAGCTAACTCTACTTGTGCGGAATGTCAAGAGGTTGTACCGAAAGAACAAGTTCAACTTCCGGAGAAGATTCGAAGGCAAAGAGGAGCGGAAGATCATTTGCTATAATTGCCGCAAACCCGGACATATCATGGCGGATTGTCCGGAGTTCAAGAAGAAGATGACTTCCTCCTTCAAGCCAAAGAAACCGGAGGAGAAGAAAGCCTACAAAACAACATGGGATTCGGAAAGCGAGTCCGAAGAGGAGGTGGATCAAGCTAATATGTGTTTCATGGCAAACACACCTAAGGTAACCCCTCAATCCCTTGATGATGAAGATGATGAACTAAGTAAGGAAGTTTTAGTTCATGCCTTTGTAGAACTTTCTGAAACTTATGATAATAAGAAACTTGAATGCTTAAAATTACAAAAAGAAGTTGCTTTTCTTAAGAATCAACTTGCCATTGTTTCTAAAGAAAAAGATGTTATTTCTTCTAATTTCATTTCCATGCAAAAAGAATTTTGTGCCTACAAGAGTACTTGTAAGGCAAAATCTCCTATTATTGATGAAAAAGAAATTTTTCTTTTAAATCCAAAATGAATGATTTTGAAAAAGTTTTAAAAGATTGTGCCTTTAATACTAAGAAACTTGAAGAAAAATTTTCTAAAAAGCACACATCTCATGCTAAGATTCCTCATGCTCACACTACACCTAACACGTCACATGTTCATGCTCACAATGCCCATGCTCACAAATCACACACTCATTATGCTTTTAAATATGGTAGAGTATATAGATGCACATATTGTGGTAAAAATGGACATTTAGCTAAGTTTTGCTATGATCAACTAAATAGAACAAATAATCTTGTTTGGGTTCATGACACTAACCCTAGAGGACCCAAGAAAATGTGGGTACCAAAATCAAGTCTTAAATTGTTTGATGTAGGTACACACCAAAGCTCCAAGACGTAGGGAGCGGTGGTACCTTGATAGTGGTTGTTCAAGACACATGACATGGGACATCAACAACTTCACAACCCTATCAAGGTACATGGAAGGTGGCACCGTCACCTTCGAGGATGACTCCAAAGGAACTATCATCGGTATAGGTAACATTCAAATTGGTGCATCTCCTATTATTGAGAATGTTGTTTTAGTTGATGGTTTGAAACATAATTTGCTTAGTATTAGTCAACTTTGTGATCGTGGACTTAAAGTTGTTTTTGATGATACTTCTTGTAAGATTTTAATGTTAAATCCGACATTTGTATTCTCACCGGTTTTCGTGATAATAATGTTTATATTATTGACATGCTTAATTTAGATTGTTCTACTAAATGCTTAAATGCTTTTGATGAAAATTCTTGGCTTTGGCATAGAAGATTAGGACATGCATCTTTTGACCATATCTCTAGGATTAATTCAAAGGAATTGGTGAAGGGTATACCTTGCTTGAATTCTGAGAAAGACCGCATTTGTAGTGCGTGCCAACTTGGGAAACAAACCAAGTCTTCCTTTAAACCAATCAAGGATATCATGTCAACTAGGCCTTTAGAATTAATTCATATGGATCTTTTTGGACCAACTAAAACTAAAAGTTTAAATGGAAGTAGATTTGCATTTGTTTTGGTTGATGATTTCTCCCGTTTTACTTGGGTTTTCTTTTTACAAAATAAAGATCAAACTTTTTCTCATTTTAAAATTTTCGAAAAAGAGTTGAAAAGGAAAAGGGTTTTCCGATTTTGAGAATAAGGAGTGATAGAGGTGGTGAATTTATTAACCAACTCTTCATGACTTATTGTGATGAAAAGGGAATTAAGCATGAAACGTCTTGTCCTAGAACTCCATAACAAAATGGAGTTGTAGAAAGGAAAAATAGAACACTTCAAGAGATGGCTAGGACAATAATAAGTGAATATGACCTCCCTCAATATTTATGGGCCGAGGCCGTAAACACCGCATGCTATATATCGAATCGTATTTATTTGTACAAAAATTCTTCAAAAACATCATTTGAAATGTATCATTCTAGAAAACCAAATGTTGCATATTTTAAAGTTTTTGGATGCAAGTGTTTTGTTTTGAATACTAAGGATAATTTGGGTAAATTTGATGCTAAGGCTTATGAGGCTATCTTTGTTGGATATTCCTCTACTAGCAAAGCATATATAGTTTTCATTAGATCTTCTCAAACCATTGAAGAATCCATGCATGTTAAGTTTGAAGAATCTAATGTGTTTGTTGAGAATGTTGTAGAGTTTGAACCATTAGGTGAAGACATGGAGAGACTATCCTTGAAGGACTCACCCGCTCAAGAAGAAAAGCTAGATCCTATTGGTGAAGTTCAAGAGGATAAGGAGGAAAGCACTCAACTGCTTCCTAAAGCTTGGAGATACGCTACAAATCATCCTAAGGAGCTCATCTTGGGTGATGCATCTAAAGGAGTCACTACGCGCTCCAAACTCCATGACCTATGTGGTAACTTTGCTTTCATTTCTCATTTTGAACCCAAAGGCATTCTCGAAGCCGAGACGGACCCATATTGGTTGCTTGCCATGCAAGAGGAACTCAATCAATTTGAGCGCAACTAAGTTTGGCACCTTGTTCCTAAGCCCCACGATAGACCAATAATTGGTACTAAGTGGATCTTTAGAAACAAGATGGATGAGTCCGAAAATGTCATTAGGAATAAAGCTAGGTTAGTGGCCCAAGGTTACACTCAAGTTGAGGGAATTGACTTTGAGGAGACCTTTGCACCCGTAGCACGGCTTGAAGCCATACGGATGACACTAGCTTTTGCATGTTTTAAAAATTTTAAACTTTTTCAAATGGATGTAAAAAGTGCATTTTAAATGGTTTTATTAATGAAGAAGTTTATGTTGCTCAACCTCCCAGATTTGTTGATCATGTTCATCCCGATTTTGTTTTTAAACTTGATAAAGCTTTGTATGGATTGAAACAAGCTCCAAGAGCTTGGTATGAAAGGCTTTCTAGTTTTCTCATTTCAAATGATTTTATTAAAGGCAAAGTAGACACAACTCTTTTTACTAAGCATGATAATGATATTTTAATTGTGCAAATTTATGTTGATGATATAATTTTTGGATCTACTAATGAGCTTTTATGCAAGGATTTTGAGAAAGTCATGCAACTTGAATTTGAAATGTCTTCAATGGGTGAGCTCAATTTCTTCCTTGGACTCCAAATCAAGCAATTGCAAGACGGAACCTTCATTAACCAGCCAAGTACGCAAAGGAGCTAGTAAAGAAGTTTGGGCTTGAAGGATCAAAGGCTTGCAACACTCCAATGGCAACTACAACCAAGCTTGATAAGGACGAACAAGGTAAAAATGTTGATATTAAATTATATAGAAGCATGATAGGAAGTCTTTTATATTTGACGGCAAGTAGGCCGGATATCATGTTTAGTGTGTGTCTTTGTGCTAGATTTCAATCGTGTCCTAAAGAGTCTCATCTTATTGCGGTAAAACGCATTATTCGTTATATTAAGGGCACTATTGGAATGGGTCTTTGGTATCCGAAAACTATAGATTTTTCTATGACTAGTTATTCGGATGCCGACTATGCGGGTTGTAGAGTAGATAGAAAGAGTACTAGTGGGACATGTCAATTTCTTGATAATTGTCTTGTTTCATGGTCCTCTAGGAAACAAAATTCCGTAGCTCTCTCAACCGCCGAGGCGGAGTATGTTGCCGCGGGGGCTTGTTGTGCACAAGTCCTTTGGATGAAACATACTCTCCTTGATTTTGATTTGCACTTTGATCATATAAAAATATTTTGTGATAATACTAGTACTATACACATGACCAAAAATGCAAATCAACATAGTAAGACCAAGCACATTGAGATTAGATATCACTTTCTTAGAGATCATTTTGAGAAAGGTGATATAGATATTGATTATGTTTCCACGGATTTACAACTAGCCGATATTTTCACTAAACCTCTTGATTTTGCTAGATTTTCGTTTATTTGTGGAGAACTTAATGTTTGTATTATTGAATAGACATGTTTTTCATAACCCTTTTTGATGTATGACAAAAAGGGGAGAATAAGTTTACATGACAAAAATAAGTTCATTTGGTCTTGGTTCCATATGAATTTATATGCTTTAATTTTAAGATTTGTTTTATGAATTTATATGTTTTGGTTTTATGAATTCTTGTGTTTTAGTTGTTTTGGTATTTTTGGTATCAAGAGCAATTTTTGTGCTTTATATATTTGTTTTAATTAGTTTCAATAATTGGTGCATCATTTCAATTATTGGTATCTAGAGCATATTCTTGTGTTTTATGTATAGCATAATTTGAGGGGGAGTTTTCTCCTCCCTACATTTTTGTCAATAGCCTATTTGTTTTGTCATCATCAAAAAGGGAGAGATTGTTGGCCCAAGAGGTTACACTCTCCAATTGTTTTGTGTTTTGATGATGACAAACCAAATTAGAGCTATTTGGTACTAACAAGTTTGTTAAGATGAGTTTCAGGTTTTGTACCATAATTAGAGACCATTTGCTTAGCTATTGCAAGAACTTCTAAGTTTCACAAAGCAAGGAAGGCAAATTGCACATCAAGGAAGGATCATAGAAGAGAAGGCACTAGCAAGGCATTGGATGGCTCAAAGACTTGAAGAAAGCTCAAGAAGTCTTCATGTATTTTGTTTTTCAGTTAAAGAATAGTGGATAGGTTTGAAGCTCTATCACACACGTTTTTCCGCACATGTTCATTCCAAAATAATTTCTTATAAATTATACAAAAATATTTTGCATACAAGTTTTTGCCTACAGATATATATTTATGTTTTATACTATTCCCTGTTCAAAAGTATTTTTTTTAAAATCAAAATCCTCTTTGTTTTCTTTTCTAAAATCGATTTTTGACCTGATCCGGTCGACCGGGACAGTCGACCGAGTCTGTGTCAGTCTGGTCCGGTCGACCGGACCAGTCGACCGCAGTCCTGGCAGAGGCACGTATCAGTGTGCACGTCTGCCGGTCGACCGGGGCGGTCGACCGAGAATTTATTTTTGCTCACAGGTTTTATCGGTCGACCGAGTCGGTCGACCGCTGGCCTATAACGGTCAAATTTTTGTACTACCGGTCGACCGGCCCAGTCGACCGATGTGACCGTTTGAACAGTAACGGGCAGATTTTTAAGAGCTGTTTATTTTTGTCTTTTGTGTTTAAAAATTCGTTTGAGGATATATTTTGATCTAATTACCTCCTAAACATCAGTAATTATGTTTTATCCCTAAACCCTAGCCCTCTCCTATAAATAGGGGTGTTTGGGGAGAGATTTGTTACAACAACAATTATTGCTAAAAATTCAAAAGTTTAAGGCTTTCAAAGTTCTTGGTTTTTGTGCTAAATTCTCTCAATTTTTGAAGGGTTTTCAAAAGTTTTTTCTCTGATTTCAATTTCTTTTCCTTACACAAAAGAGCTTCAATTCTACTCATTATTCTCTAAGGACCTTTGTAAGGGAAGAGATTTTTGAAAGAGAGAGTTTGTGGTCTTTTGACTACCAAGGAAATCACTTGTTCTTGAGATTGTAGGAGTTGGGTACTCCATTGTAATTGTTCTTTGTGATAGTGGAAGTAGCTAGAATCCTTCTGGGGAAGGCGGGGAGTAGAGCTGGGTGCTCGAACCTCGATAACATATCCTTGTGTTTGCGATTGGTTTACTTTCTTGCACTCTTTTACTATACTTGCTCTTATTCTTGCTCATCATAATCATTGTCATATTTACTTGCTTGCATTCATCTTGTGAAACTTGTTTGTTGTAGCTTTAAATTTTTTATTTGCCCCGTGATTAGCATTGTCACCTATTCACCCCCCCTCTAGGTGACTTTTCACAAACGTACAATCCTGGCTGGAGAAGTTACTCGAATTTCTCATGGAGTTAAAACACTAATGATCACTCACGGTCAAACCATTCAGGCTACTTCCATCATTCCAATAATTCTTCCAATCATCAACCCAACTTTTCTAATTACCATCACAATTCTTCCAACCATCCGCCCAAATTTTTAAATTATCAACAAAAATTTTCCAACCAAACTCCATAATCTTCCTTCCAGAATCCTCAACTTGAAAGGAGAATGACTAATTTTGAGAGAAACATAGAAAGGTACATGAAAAACCAAAATTCTCTCATGCAAATAATACAGAGGTTAGAGGTTTAAATGAGCCAATTAGCCAATCCACAGAATGAGAGGCAAAAGGATACCTTGCCCAATCAGCCAATAATGAATCCTAAGAATTCTCAACAAGCTCATTTGGCTGAGGATCAATCACTGAATCAATGTAATGCTATTCATACATTGAGGTCGGAAAAGAAAGTTGATAATCAACTGTCAACACCATCAAATTCCATTCAGCACAACCACACACAAGCATCCACCTCATCTAGTCCCAATCCTTCCAAATCTGACGAATCTAAAACGGATAAGTCAACCAGTCAGGTGCACAAGCCTATAGTACCATTTCCTAATAAGCTGAAAAATAATAAGCAGAATCCACACATAGATAAGATAATTGAGATTTTCAATCAAGTGAAGATAAATATACCACTTCTTGATGCCATCCAACAAGTCTTATCCTATGCAAAATCTCTTAAGGACGTGTATACCAAGAAGAAAAAGACTAATGTTTCCAAGAAAGTCTTCTTCGCCACTAATATTAGTGAGCTACTGTCGGTTTCGATCCCTATCAAGTATAAGGATCCGGGTTGTCCTACCATTGCCTGCACTATAGGACAAGCCGAGATTAGTCGTGCACTTCTTGACTTGGGGGCAAGCATCAACTTGCTCCCCTTCTCAGTTTATCAACAACTCGGGTTGGGTAATCTTCTCCAACTCAAGTCACAATCCAACTGGCTGACCGTTCAGTAAAAGTTTTCAAAGGAAAAATTAATGATGTCCTTATCTGGGTCAAGGAGTTTATCTACCTCGTTAATTTCATAGTTCTTGAGACGCAACCTATGTCCAATCATAGGACTCAAACTCATGTTATCCTAGGGCGCCCATCCCTTACTACTGCCAATGCTATTATCAATTGTAGGAATGGGTCCATAAGGTTAACCTTTGGGGACATGACTAGAGAAGTCAATGTCTTCAACTTAGGAAAACAACCCCGTGATGTTGAGGATTAAACATTTGAAGTCAACCTCATTGAGAACTTGACAAGTGAACATAGGGCCTGTTTGGTTAAGGATGAAAGTGAGGAAGTGAAGAAGTAGCAATAGTTCCCTCTGGAACTTGGGATTTGGTTAGTAAGTTTTTCGATGTTTGGATATTATTGAGAAGTGTGATTTGAAAAATGTTATGTCTTTTTCGGTGTTTGGATGGTAATGTGAAAGTGGAAGTAAAAAAATTGACCACAAAGTTGACCGCAAAATAATATTAAAATTAAAATTAATTAAGAAAAATAAAAAATAAACTATAATTAGAATGTAAGTGAGATTTACATGATAAAAAAAATAACTGTTTTATGCCTTAACTTTTTTCAAATGAGATTTACATGACCACAAATTTAACTGTAGCACCATGGAAGTGAGGAAATGGTTGTGTAAAAGAGAAAAGAGAAGAGAAAAAGAAGTTTTCTTTTTTTTTCGGTGTTTGGATATATAGGGAAGTGAGCAATTATACTTCCCCGTTTTCTTACTTCCGCCCACTTCCTTGCAACCAAACACACGCCCACAGAGAAGAATTGAAACTAGAAACTGATTATGACTTCGAGTTAGAGTCTAACGACTTTACCCTTGATCAGGTTGTCGAGTCTGTTGTGAATTGGGCCTCGAATCCTATTTCACCAAATGTGGAGCCAATAAATTTGACTCATCCTTCCAATGAGCCTTCCCCTTTCTTAGAATTGAAAGCCTTACCTGCGCATCTCAAGTACGTCTATCTAGGCGAACAAGAGACCTTTCCTGTAAGAATTGACTCCCATTTAAATGACGGGCAAGAAGAGAATCTTAAAGCAATTCTTAGAAAACATAGGAAAGCCATTGGTTGGACTATGACCGACATAAAGGGATTGAGTCCAACTATTGTTCAACATCGCATTCATCTCAATGAAGAAGCGACACCAAAAAGAGACCCGCAGCGCAGGTTAAACTCTATAATGCAAGAGGATGTTCATGCTGAAATTGTGAAACTCTTTGATAATAGGATAATCTATCCATTTCTGATAGCTAATGGGTCAGTCATGTCCACGCGGTTTCAAAGAAATCCGATTTCACCGTGGTGGAAAATAAGAATAAAGAGTTAGTCTAAACTCAACTTCCAACGAAAATTCAAGTTTTCATTGACTATAGGAAGCTTAATGCAGCAACTCGTAAGGACTATTTTCCGCTTCCCTTCATTGACAAATGCTTGAACATTTGGCTGGCCACGAGTATTACTGTTTCTTGGACAGTAACTCAGGGTATAATCAGATTCTCATTGCTCCTGAGGACCAAGAAAATACTACTTTCACATGTCTATTTAGGACATTTGCTTATCGTCGAATGCATTTCAGCTTGTGCAATGCCCCAACAACGTTTCAATGTTGCATGTTGAGTCTTTTCTCTGATATGGTAGATTGATTTTTAAAAATCTTCATGGATGATTTCTCTATCTATGGAGATTCATTCACTCAATGTCTTCACCATTTAGAACTTATCCTCCAACGTTGTGCTGAGAAAAATCTGACACTGAACTGGGAGAAATGCCACTTCATGGTAAGACATGAAATTGTCTTGGGTCATGAAATCTCTAAGAAAGAAATTGACGTGGATAGAGCCAAGATTGAGGTTATTGCTAAGCTCTCCATGCCCAAATGCGTGAAGGATATACGATCCTTCTTAGGACACGCCGGTTTCTACCGAAGATTTATAAAGGACTTTAGCATGATTGCTAGACCCTTGACTAATTTGTTAGCTAAGGATGTATCCTTCACTTTTGATGATGAATGTATAAATTCTTGGGAGAAGCTTAAGAAAAACTTATTTCTGCACCAATCATATCTGCACCGGATTGGTCTAAGCCGTTTGAAATTATGTATGATGCTTCTAATTTTTTCATAGGCGTTGTCCTAGGACAATATATTGATAACAAGCAGCACATGATTTACTACTCTAGTAGGACTCTCAACGATGCTCAAATGAACTACACGACATCTGAGAAGGAATTCTTGGTAGTAGTGTTTGCTTTAGAGAAATTTCGTCCCTACCTATTAGGGTCCAAAACCAAAATTTCACCGATCATTCTGCGCTAAGGTACCTCATGATGAAGAAGGATGCCAAGGCCTGATTTATTTGTTAGATTCTCCTTCTTTAAAAATTCGATCTCGATATTCGAGATAAGAAAGGTGAAGAAAATATCATTGCTGACTATCTTTCGTGTATTCCAAACTCTCCATGCAACGAATTGCCCATAAATGATGACTTTCCTGATGAAAAACTCTTAGCTGTCTTTAGGGAACCTTGGTTTGCTGATATAGTGAATTAGTTAGTCACAAACCAAACTTCATCTCATTGGTCTAAAAACGATGTATACCGGTTCTTATCTCAAGTTTGGTATTTCTTTTGGGAGGAACTATATCTTTTTAAGTACTGTTCTGACTAAATTATTAGGAGATGCATTCCCGATGCAGAAGTTAAGAGTATTTTATCCTTCTGTCATGAACTTGCATGCGGTGGACACTTTGGTCCCCGCAAGCCTGCTGAAAAAGTGCTGCAAAGTGGGTTCTATTGGCCTATTTTGTTCAAAGATGCTTATAAATTTTGTAAGACGTGCCCTAGATGTAAAATGGTAGGAAGGATCTCGAAACGAGATATGGTGCCCCTCAACCAAATTCTAGAAATAGAACTCTTTGATGTTTGGGACATCGACTTTAAGGGTCCATTTCCTAATTCATTTGGAAGCCAATACATATTGGTTGTTGTGGACTATGTGTCCAAGTAGGTAGAAGCCATTCCAAGTAAAACTAATGATAACAAAGTTGTCATAAAGTTTTTGAAAGAGAACATTTTCTCACGCTTCGGAACCCATCGTGCTATCATCAGTGATAATGGTACTCACTTTTGCAATAGATCCTTCGAAGCTCTTATGCGAAAGTATGTCATAACTCACAAGTTGTCCACACTTTATCATCCTCAAATCAGTAGGCAGGTTGAGACCTCCATAGATAAATCAAGCTTATTTTGGAGAAGACTGTGAACCAAACCCAGAAAGATTGGTCCACCAAACTTTTAAATGCCCTATGGGCCTACAGGACCACTTTCAAGACGATTCTAAGGATGTTTTCTTATAGGTTAGTCTTTGGGAAGGCTTCCCACCTGCCCGTTGAGTTAGAGCACCGGGCCTTATGGGCAATCAAGCAGCTAAATTTCGATTTGAATAAGGCCATTGACCTTCAAAAATTACAAATTTTCGAGTTAAAGAAGTTGAGAAAGAAGGCCTATGAAAATTCTAAGATCACAAAAGATAGAATTAAGATTTTTCATGATAAACATCATAAGGAAAATATTTATCCGTGGACAAAAAGTCTTACTCTATAATTCTAGGCTTCATCTTTCTTCAGGAAAGCTAAAATTAAGATGGACTGGGCTATACGTTGTAAAATCTGTGTTTTCACACGGTGCTAGAGATCAGTGACACTAAGAATGGAAATGATTTTAAGGTAAATGATCAACACCTTAAACCTTTCTTGGAATTGGTGCCGGTAAATAAAACGACTATGGGTCTTTTCGACCAGTGTATCGGTAACTTTATCTCTTTTCATTTCATGTATCTATACATTTCTTTCATACATTAGGGACAATGCATGAGATAGGTGTGGGGGAGGGTCTAACATGATTAACATTGATTTAAAAAAATGGTTAAAAATTAAAAATAAAAACTTTTTAAAAAAAGAATAGTATTTTGACGTATTATTTTGTAAGAAATTAAGTCAATTTTAAGAAATAGGAGAATCATTATTAGAATTTCTTATACTTGGTCAAAATAAGATAACTTGTTTGATTCTAGGGTTAATAGAAAAAATTTAGAAAAGTAATTTAGTCTTGATCTTTACCTTGATCAAATATACACACTTTATACACTTACACACTTCGGGTTCAAAAACAATATTCTTATGCCTTATATATAAAAAAAGAGAAAAAAGAATATATATATATATATCCTCTGATTAAGCTGGGTATTTGTACCTCATGAAGCATAAGTATTCATGCCTAAAAGGGGAACATTTTATAAATAAAAATCCTTAGTTTCGTGGCCTTGTTTGCTCGAGTGCTTAAGTCCTTAGGGTGTTCTCTCACCTGGTACCCTTAGACTGTCCGGTTTGGGTGTTACCGACTAAAGGCTCGTTATATGGGCAGATTAGAAAGCCTAATGGAATTAAGAAATAATACCACCAAAAACAAAATTAAATAAGGCATAAGAGTTAAAGTTAAATAATCCTTAGTCAAAATTTTACGGTCACGAAAGTGCATATGACTTAGGATAAAATAATAGACTAGATGAGAAATACAATTTGACTCCTTACTTTGATTGATGACATGTATTTAAATAGAGACTAAGTTTAGGAATTAAAAATTCGTTTCATATAACTTTTAAATTACTTTAACTCTTACAGTAATACTTCAAATATTTTCTTTCTTTTCAAAATACTTTTCGAAAATACTAACACTTTTCTTTTTCTTTATGGATTTTGTGGGTGCAATCCACTGAAAACCTAATGAGAAAAAACTCATCCTCCAGGATAACCTAGAGGTTTAACGGCTTATTACACATACTCTGTGCAATCGAGTGACCTGCGAAAGTGGTCCTATAATTTCTTAGGATAAGTTTTGATGTTTTGCTGGAGAGCTAGCAAAAAGATTAGTGTAGGGGTGTGATTAGTCACATATATTGCATATATAATGTTACATTCTCATAATTATTATCTAATAAATCATGTCTTTAGTCTTATATTTCTCTTTATTAAATGCAGGCTAATTACTAAAGGAGAGGGAAGAAAAACTATCCCAAAAGCCCATCAAAATTCTGATTTAATACAGAATTAATTCAAATCAAAGACCAGGACAGATTAGGGCAAATCAGAGAAGGTAAAACCAGTTGAACAAGCGGTTAAAATAAGCTCTTCACCAATCAATTGGTTAAAGCCGAAGATCAAAAGAGGTTTCATCAAATTCAGGACTCAAAACTGCAAATCTAGGAAGAGATAAAAGCATATCGGGAAACCAGGAAGCAGCACCCCCAAAATACTGCATTTTACAGAGGAGGGACCGAAGACTAGTTTAAGTTTTCTCTTTATTTTTAGGGTTTAGGTTCTTTGTTAGATAGTTTATGAGAAGTTGTATCTCTGTTTTTAATTTGTTATTCAGTTCAGATACAAGTGAGAGAGAGAAAAAAAGTGATTATAATCTGAAGTTGAAGTGACATCAATAAAGGATCAAGACTTCTCTTCTCCAATTCACGGATATGTTTCATTTCATTTACTTATTTTGTTTTTCATTAATTATGAGTAGCTAAACTTATTTTTTTGGGCTCACTATCATCTCTCTTCGATCCCTCGTGTTTTGAATGATTTTTATGTAAAGAACTCAACGGAATCTTATGAATGCCTAAAACTAAGCCTTCCTTCTTTGAAAGTGTTCTTGAAGGCACATGAGGATGTGTTTGGATTTCTAAAACTTTTATTTTTAAAACATCACTTGAACTTGTTTTTATTTCATACTTAAAAAACTACTTGATGATTTAACATTCAGTTCAAAATGAATTCTAAAATAAAGAGTTAACTTTTCCAAAAAATCTTATTTGCTTTACTTATGACTTTCAAAACTCAAGCTTAAGTTTTTGCTTATGATTAAGTTGAGACACTGAGATTTTCAAGAGAGGAATATATCGTTGAGTAGTAAGGTAGTGAGCCCAGATTTTTTTCATATATTAAAACAAACAATCAACCACTCTTCAAGCCTTTTTAAAGATCATCTTTTCCAAAGCCTTCTCTAATTTTTTAATTTTTCTTTAAATCACTTCCCTACTCTCCATTCTCTTTTCAACATAAAAAAACACAGACACCATTCTTTGTTTTTTAAACAATACATCAAAAAGCTTTCATCGCATTCCTCCTTGTGGACACGACCCGTTAGCCCAAAGCTAAACGGTAATTCTCACTGCATTCAAACTCAATCACTGTGTTCTGAAACATAGAACAAACTTGTTAAATCACACAAAATACCATTCCCTCCCAAGTAATAGTGCCAAAATTTTGATCGGGTTAAATCAAGCAATTCCAAAACACCAATTCAAGTAAAGAAGTGGAAGCAAAAATCGTGTGGTGATTGGATTGAAAGTACCGTGTAGCCTAGGGCTAACGGGTCATTTTCATGAGGAGAGATGCGATGTAAGCATTTCGGTATTTTTGTTGAGAAAACAAGTTTAGATTCTCTATTTTTTAAATGAAAATAAAACGAAAATGAATATGGTTTGGTTTATATTTGGTTGAAAGATTAACAATGAGATTTTTGAAAATAGAATTGAAATTCAAAGAAAATTCGAAAAGAAAAAAATGAGTTTGTTTTTAGAAGAGAGAAAATTCGGTCTTACTATTCTTTTACTCAATTCTATATTTTTCTCTTGAAAGTTAAGTGCCTCAATGTGATCATATGCAATAAGTATTGGCCCGAAGGCCCATCACTCTAGTTTTAATTATGATTAACTCATGTAGCTATAATACTAATGATCTTATATTTAATTAGTATCAGATATTTGATCAAGATCTTAGTTGGTGTTTAGCTTCAATAAAAGATTTAAAGTCGAGTTTTGGAGCTAGCACATCTTAATTCAAGAGCTCATGCATCAACATTGCATCAAGTGCTCAAGAGGAGTCTAGCTCATTGGATTAAGATTTGGACCAAGTTAAGAAGGAGAAAAAGACCTTCAAGAGATGATTTCCAAGAAGACTTGTGTCATGTTGTAAGTGTCAAGATTTTGTTTTTAAATTAAATGTAAAGGATAGATTAGTTGGTGGATTGCTCAAGTTCATGTACACTCACACACAAGATTTATATGTGTCTTCATAAAAGAGTTTTCATCTTGGAAAATACCGGTTTGATTTTTAAGCTTCAAAATATACATGTATTTTATCAAAACTTATTTTAGAGCTTATTGTCAAAAATATAGATATTTCATCATATATGTGTAGTGGATCATATCCATACACACTAAGCTTCAAAAGTGTTTAGAATATCTTGTTTTTGTATTTGGAAAAGTTTTGAAAAAAATCGTTTTTGAAAAATATAGGTTTTTGTTTAAGGAAAAACATCTATATTACAAAAATAGCTCAAAATGTTTGTAATATGTTTTTATTTTTAATCAAACATGTTTGTATTTCAAAGTATATCAATGAATTTATTTTTGTAGAATTAATGAGAGTTTATGGGATTTTATTGAAGGTAAAAGACCAAGTTTTAAATCCCTAAAACCTGTGTTCTGGCCTTCTGCCGGTCGACCGCACGGTCGACCAAGCCAGAGGTCGGTCGACCGAAGTGCACAAACGTGCACAGCCCTGTTTGACTAGAGGGCCGGTCGATCGACCCAGTTGACCACAAGAGAGTTCTGCTCTCTGGATCTGGCGCCGGTCGACCGGGCGGTCGACCGACAGAGAGCTTCTGCTCTCTGTATCCAGGCGTCGGTCGATAGGCCGGTCGACCGATGGCACAAAGGTTAGAAATCTGTCCGTTGGCCGGTCGACCGGGCGGTCGATCGACAGGAGGGAATCCTGCTGAGTTGGCCTCCAACGGCCATATTTTGGGAGCCTATAAATTGGGGCTCCCTTGGACTGTTTTCTTTAAGATTTTAAGTAGGTTTTCAAGATGGTTTTTCCAACACTGCTAAGTATTTATCTCCACTTGTTTTAGAGCCAAATACTTTCATATCAAAAGGAGAGTTTTTTAAGAGTGTTTGGTAAAAGAGATTTCTTGAGTTTTTTACCACCAAATCAATTCTAGTTTTCTCACACACTTGAGCTATCCATTGCTATATCAATTCTCTAGGGATTTTTGTTATGAGAGTATTAGATCACCAAGTATTCAACTTTATATTTGAGGAGGCGAACTTGCGAGTTCGTATTGTTTCGAGTTCTTGTGGGAGCTCGGTGTAGAGGTGCGGCCTCGGCAAGCTAGTGTGCTTGCGTGTGTTTGTTCTTGCGGGAACAAGTGAGGGGACTAGTGAGTCCTAGAGTTCTAGTGTGAACTCCTTGTAGGTGTTGCGACATCGAGTGATCCGGTGGGATCAATTCTAGTGCAAATCCTTCACAGTGTTGAAGGCGGGGACGTAGAACAAGGGTGCTCGAACCTCTAAACAAATCTCCTGTGTTTGCGATTGCGCTCTCTATCTCTCACTTGTGTTTATATTTTACATGCTTATATTGCTTTCATCTTTATATGCTTGATATATACTTGTGCTCAAATTGATATATGCTTGGGTTTGTTTGATTACACTTGTATTCAACTAAGAGAGCCATAGTGGCACCTCAACTTTTATCTAGAGGAATCTTGAGGAGATAGTCCAGAGCCCTTCACTGGGTATTCGGTTAAACTCTTGTGTTATACTTAGTGTGTATAGCATAATAGTTATTAGTTTGCATAAATAGTTTTAATTCCGCATTAATTCATCATTAGATTAGCTAGTCACCTATTCACCCCCTCTAGGTGATTTCAATCGCTATCAGAGCCTAACCCTAACTTTTGGTCTAACCACCTTAGGGAGATTCTCTTTATTTGGCTATATTTATTTGTTGCATCTATTATTTATTTGTGCACTAACTTGTTTTCATGGCATCACTCGACTTCTCTAGCATCAAGTCCCTACCCAAATTTAATGGGTTGAACTTTCCCATTTGGAAGGTTAAAATGAACCTATTCCTAAAGTCTCTAGGAGTTAGAGTTGCAAAATTCATTACCAAAGAATTTATTGAACCTCACGGTGATGAGGATACATGGACCGAAACAACCACTAAGGACTATGAGGCCAATGCTAGAGCCCAATATGGACTTACACAAGTATTAAATGAAGATGATCTTTCTCATGTGATTGATTGCAAATCCACTTATGAAGTTTGGAATATTCTTATCATTATTCATGAGGGGACGTCGCAAGTCAAGAGATCCAAAATTGACTTACTCCGTTCTCGATATGAGAATTTTTATATGCTTGAAAATGAAAGTATAGATGAAATGCTCACTCGGTTCACCAAGATCACTAATGCTTTATCCTCTTTAGGTGACAAGATTGACAATGACCAAAAGATCCGGAAGGTCATTAGAGTTCTTCTCAAATCTTGAGAAGTCAAGGCAACCACCCTCAAGGAGCTAAACGATAGGGAGGAGATGGACTTCTCCGGCTTTATCGGTTATCTCAAAACCCATGAGATGGAGATGAAGGTGAGAGAAGAAAGGGAGGATCCAAAGAAGAAAGTAATAGCTTTCAAGGCGATTCCATCCTCCTTTGATGAAGAAGAATCATCGGAAGACTACGATGAGGACTTTGCCATGCTCATTAAAAAAGTGGGCAAGATGTTTTATAAGAAAGGTAGACAAAGCAACTTCCGAAGAGGAAGACCTTATGGAAAACTTGAAAAGAAAATGGAAGAAATGGGTCCGTGCTTCTATTGCAAAAGAATGGGTCATCTAATTGCGGATTGCCTCTCTTTACAAGCTACAACCTCCAAGAACGTGCAAAAGAAGAAGAAGGCGATGGGGGCCACGTGGGATGACTCGGAGACGGAAACTGAAGAGGAGATCGATACCGCACACATGTGCTTCATGGCACATGGTGATGAAACTTCTAAGGTAAACCTAGAAAACTCTTTAGAAGATGAGGATTTGACCATGGATGAATTAGCACAATTTTTTTAAGAATTATAAAGTAGATATGAAATTTCTCTTGCTCAAAATAAAAAGTTGAAAAGAAAAATGATTTATTAAAGAACAAATTTGAGATTGTTTTAAATGAGAAAATTAATTTGTCAAAATCTTTTGAGAAAATGAAAATAGATTTTAAAAAATATAAAACTGCTTATAAGGGTAAAAGCCCAAGTATCACTAATAATAAAACTGAATTTTTAAAAATTCAAAAACACATTGAGGTTTTGGATACTACTTTGAAAAAAGTGTGCATTTGACATGAACAAATTTGCATCTATATTTCCTAAAGGAAAAACTCAAAGGAAACACACTCCTCATGCATCAAACACACACCATGAAAAGCATGCACACTCACTCTCATGTGCATTCTAGAGTGTACAAATGTACATATTGCGGCCGCAAAGGCCATTTAGAAAAGTTTTGTTTTGATAAAATAAATCATATTAATTTTTCTAATAAAAATATTTGGGTTCTGAATAATACTAACCCCCGTGGACCCAAAAGAAAATGGGTACCAAAATCTCCACCTATTGTGTTTGATGTAGGTGTGGGCTCTCACATGACGTGAGAGAATTGGTGCCTTGGTAGTGGATGCATGGGCTAGATGGACATACAATTGATGCGTCACTATCAAGAAAGTTTAGTGGAAGGACCACCATGGTTTGGAGTTATAGAGATGTGCCCTAATGGTTTTAGTAACTATCTCTAACTCCTTATTTGTTTACATGCTTTTAGATTATTGATTTTTAGCATGTTTTTCATGATTGTTATTAAATGTCATATTATTTAGACTTATGACATACATGTATAGTAATTGAGATACACCATGTTTATATGAATTCATATTTTGTGTTCTCATTTTAGTTTAGCTATTGTTTATATCATTACTCTAAAGCACGTGCATTTACCTTAATAATCATGTTTGTTTATGGTTTTGTACTTCATATTTTGATTATATGTTTAAATGTATATATTCATTAAAACTTGTGCATATACTCGTACAACTAGTGAGCCACATTTTATTTTTGTATGTTTGTGCTTAATTGCTCATCTGTACCCACTAGATGTACTAGTATAGCCTAGTTTTGATGATTCGTGCATTTTAACTTGTTTTCCCTATTCTTATGCTGTTTTGCTTCATGTATATGTTATTTTGTCTAAAACTAATAAATATACATGTATACCCTTGAGTCTCTTGCCTTCATGCAAATTTCATTATGGACTCATTTGTATTTGGGATATATATGTATATTTTTAGTTTTGGATGCAACATACATATACCTTTGAAGTTTGATTTTAATGAAAAATACATTTTTATGCTTTTGATAAAAGATATTCATGTTTATTTTGAGCTTTATTGATCATTTTCTTGAAAATGCTATTTACATGATTCTTGTGCACTCACGCTTCATTTGTTTACTCTTGACATTATTTTCATGAGAAATTTTGAGCTTTATAGATTTCGAGAGTAAATTCCTGTGTTCTTACTATGTTCATGAGGTATATGATTTGGTTTTATATTTTGAAGGATCTTTAACTAGTTTCTCAAAAAGTACTTTAATTAGTTATTTATTCTTCATCTGGTAGTATTTTCAAAATACAACTATTTTCAAATCTTACTTTTGAAAACCCCCTACCAACCCAAGGGCGGATGGATGGGCGACCATACCTTGTGAGCCTTATTGAAAATCTTTTTATCATGTGCATGAATAGGGTGGATAGTTATGAGTAATACACATGAACTTCATGAAATTCTATTTTTGTATACTCATATTTGTTTCTATATATGTATGTTTCAAAATATCAAATAATATCAATTTCAATTGGTATTTTACTTTTCATACATATATATTTTTTGATTGTGCTTGATTTACAATATTCTTACTTGTATAAAACACAAATTATGTTTATGCTAAGCTTGACTAATTTTTAAATGTTAACTGGTATCTAAATGAGCTTATGCATTATTTTCAATTGGTATTTCAATTGATATCAAAATTTACTTCATATTTTACCTTTTTAATTGATATCAAAATTTACAATATACTTCTATTGGTATCAATATGTTTCGATTTCAATTGGGTTTCGATTTCAATTGGTATCAAAAATGTTTTACCTTTTATTTGGTATCAAAATTACCATATATTTCAATTGGTATCAAAATATAAAATATTTTACTTTCATTGGTATCAAAATTTAAAAATTCCAATTTCAATTTGTATCAAAATCTTATGATATCTTAACATTTTGTTTACTTACAAGTGGTATCTCAAAATTTGATTTAAGAAAATTTAAAATTTGTCTTTAAAGTGATTTTTTTAAAAAAATATTTTGGAATGTATTGCCTATATGCAAGGGGAGCTTAACATCTCTTCTATATATAGATTCATGTTGAGTGTATATTATATTGAGGAGCTTGACATCTCTTCTTTATGTGGTACATGTGTGTAGGAGGAGCTTAACATCTCCACTTATGCATTGTATATTATGCTTTATGTGAGTTAAAGTTTTATCATCTCTTCTTCATGTAATGCATGTATACAGGGGAGCTAACTTACCGTCTTCCTCTTCATGAATGTATATCGCATATATATCTTTATTGTTGATTTATTTTTCACACCTTTGTTGATGATTGACAAAAAGGGAGAGAATGATTTTGAGTTTATATATGCATATTTAGAAATTGAGTTTATGCATATGCATGTTCTATATCTTATGTTTATGTAAAACGGGGGAGAAGGATTTTGAAAGTTTATACAAAAAGGGGGAGAAGGATTTTGGGGAGAAGAATTTTTGATTTATCCATGTTTCTCTCACCTTATTTACGCATATATATTTATTTAGTTTTATGTACTTCATTGAATATTTATTTGTTTATTGTTATGCATGAGTTAAGGGGGAGCTTCTATGAAGCTTATCTTTAATCCATACATATATAACTCCATGAGTTTTGTCTTCATCAAAAAGAGGGAGATTGTTGGCCCGAAGGCCCATCACTCTAGTTCTGATGATGATTAACTCATGTAGTTATAGTACTAATGATCTTGTGTTTAATTAGTATCAGATATTTGATCAAGATCTTAGTTGGTGTTTGGCTTCAACAAAGGATTTAAAGTCGAGTTTGGAGCTAGCACATGTTGATTCAAGAGCTCGCGCATCAAGATCGCATCAAGTACTCAAGAGGAGTCTAGCTCATTGATCAAGGTTTGGACCAAGTTAAGAAGGAGAAGAACACCTTCAAGAGAAGATTTCCAAGAAGACTTGTGTCATATTGAAAGTGTCAAGATTTTGTTTTTAAATACAATATAAAGGATAGATTAGTTAGTGGATTGCTCAAGTTCATATACACTCGCACACAAAATTTATATGTGTTTTCATAAAAGAGTTTTCATCTTGAAAAATACTGGTTTGATTTTTTAAGCTTCAAAATATACATGTATTTTATTAAAACTTATTTTAGAACTTATTGTCAAAAATATAGATATTTCATCATATATGTGTAGTGGATCATATCGATACACACTAAGCTTCAAAAGTGTTTAGAATATCTTATTTTTGTATTTGGAAAAGTTTCGAAAAAATCGTTTTTGAAAAATATAGGTTTTTGTTTAAGGCAAAACATCTATATTACAAAAATAGTTCAAAATGTTTGTAATATGTTTTGATTTTTAATCAAACATGTTTGTATTTCAAAGTATATCAATGAACTTATTTTTGTAGAATTTATGAGAATTTATGGGATTCTATTGAAGGTAAAAAGATCAAGTTTTAAATCCCTAAAGCCTGTGTTCTGGCCTCCTGCCGGTCGACCCCACGGTCGACCGAGCCAGAAGGCGGTCGACCGATGTGAACAAACGTGCACAGCACTATTTGGCTAGAGGGTCGGTCGACCGGCCCGGTCGACCGCCAGAGAGTTCTGCTCTCTGGATCTCGCCCCGGTCGACCGAGCGGTCGACCGGCAGAGAGCTTTTGCTCTCAGTATCCAGGCCTCTGTCGACCGGCCAGTCGACCAGTCATAAATCTGACCGATGAAAGTACACCTAGAGGGGGGGGTGAATAGGTGTATGGCTAATCTAATGAACAATAATGCGGAATTAAAAACTTAATGCAACACACTTAGTGTAACCAACGAGTGTAGCCGAATTTCTGGTGAAGGGCTCTGGACTAACTCCTCTGAATTCCTCTAAATAAGAGTTGAGGTGCTATGTAAAGCTCTCTTGGTTAAACACAAGTATGGGCACACACAAACAACACAAGCATGTATATGATATGGATGAGCAATATGAATGATGCAAGGCACAATATAAGAGAGAGAGTTAGAGAAAGTGGATCAAACGCAAACACCGAGATATGTTTCGAGGTTCGAGCACACAACTCTACGTCCCCGCCTTCACACAGAAGGATTTCCACTAACTCGTCCACACAGGACTTCCCACACAGGGAACCTCCACTGAGGATTTGGGGCAAATACAATTGGGAGTACACAACTCGTCTCTCCAACAATACAACCTCTCACTAGAGGCAAGGCACAACTCAAATCACCTCTACACTTAGAGGGATAGGACTTAGCCAAATAACAAATCAATCACCTCACACTTGAGGGATTCCAACACAATCTCCACCTCTCACTAGAGGGAGCCAAATACACTTTCACTATCACCTCACACTTGAGGGATAACAACTCAATCACCTCTCACTAGAGGCATATCATAAAGATGGAAGGTTTACAACTTGATGGTCTATCTCAATCACAAACCAAATCTTTTCTCACTAAACAAAGATCCTATAGATAGGATAGAATAATAAGCTCTAGTGTGAGAAATCAAGGTGTTTGGAAATCAAAACACAAAGAAAAATACTTAGGAAATCAATTAGAATTTGATAGAAATGAAGAACAAAACAAATATCCGAAATCTCTATTTTTCTTTGATTTTTCCAACCCTTGAAAAAACAAATAAAGATAAATCCTTTTGGCTTAAAAACTCTTTTGAAAACTAGTGTTAAAACACTTATAAATAGGAGAAATTTTGTTCTTGAAATTCTTTTACTAAAACCAACTCAAATGGGATATTTATAACCCATTTGAAAATCTGCCCGTTGGCAGCTGAAAAGGGCATTTTTGCCCTTTTGGTCGACCGGCCAACGGTCAAAAATGTGACCGTTGAGCCCTCCGGTCGACCGAGCTGGAAATAGAGAGCAGAGCTCTTTGCCCGGTCGACCGCCCGGTCGACTGGATGCTTTCCAGAGAGCAGAGCTCTCTGGCGGTCGACTGACCCGGTCGACCGACCTCCCCAGCAAGGCAGCGTGTACGTTCTGTGCACGTCGGTCGACCGGCCCGGTCGACCGCTCACTGCTACGGTTGACCGGCCCGATCGACCGGCAGCTTGCCAGTCTAACTAATTAGGGTTTTAAAATCTTGAGTTTTTATCCTTTATAAAATCCCATAAAATTACATAAATTCCACAAAAATCAGTTCATGTTATATCTTTGAAATACAAACATGTTTGAGTAAAAAATAAAACATGTTACAAACATTTTGAACCATTTTTGTGACTTGAAAATTTTGCCTTAAACCAAATTCTATATTTTCCAAAATTTAGATTTTTGAAATGGAAATCCAATTTTTCCAAAACACATGTAAATGCAAATAGTATATGGATAGAATCCAATATACATGAAAGGTATTATATCTATGTTTTTGACATTAAATCCAAAAATAGGTTTTGTCTAAATACAAAGCTCCAAACACATGAATAGTGTATCAAAATAAGTTTTTCTAAGTATGTGAAGCATAGATGTATATAGATCAAATCTAATATACATTAAACCATGTAAACTTGTTTTGATTCTATCTATTCACGAAAACTAAGATCGGTTAAACCAAAAACCAAAACCAAACCATGAAACGTGTGTCTGTTGTGAACTTGAGCATATCACACTATCTAACTTTACAATGGATCTATACAAACTATACTAAAACAAACCGAAGCCTTCTTGTAGAACACCGTCTCAAGTTGACTCGATCCAAACGCGATTCCCCGAGCATGACTCCAACCGAGTGCTAGATATGAACTTGACGCTCGAGCTCTTGAATCACCATGTGAAAGCTCTAAAACACCTTTGTTGAAGCTAATCACTTACTAATATCTTGGTTAAATATCTGAAACTAAATATCACAAGATTATTAGTAAACTATAACTACATGAGTTAATCATCATCAAAACTAGAGTGGAAGGCCTTTGGGCCACAATCTCCCCCTTTTGATGATGACAAAACTTGTGGAGTTATATATGCATGGATTAAAGTTAAGCTTCAAAGAAGCTCCCCCTTAACTCATGCATAGCAATAAACAATAAGATATGCAATGAATGTTAAACATGAATATGCATAAACATGCATAAAACAAAGAAATAAACATGCTCTTGATACCAAATTTTAAAATAAAAATGTTCTAAAAGAATTGCTCTTGATACCAATAAAAATTTCAATAAAAGCTCTTGATACCAATAAAATAAAAGCTTTTGATACCAACAAAACAAAAGCTCTTGATACCAACAAAATAAAACAACAAAATATGTTCTTGATATCAATAATATTTACAATAATATCTATGCTCTTGATACCAATATCTTTTGATACCAATAACAAACCAATATCAACAAAACATAAAACAAATGTTTTAATAAAAACTTTAAACATGCATATATACTAAAATACTTCTTCCCCTTTTTGTCAATCATCAACAAAGGAGTTAAAGAAAAAAATGTTCTCCCCATTTTTGTCAGAAACAAAAAAAAATCAACAAATGGGTACAAATAAAAGATACCAATTGAAAGATATATCAATTTAGCATTAAGGTATACAAAAAAATATCATGATATCAATTTAAGATACCAATAGAAAATAAACAAAAATATATAGGTAATCTTGATACCAAATAAAGAATAATATCAATTTAATATTTTTGATACCAATATTGAAAATGAAACAAATACCAATTGAAAATACCAATTGAAAGTATTTTTCATTAGGAGCGTATGATACAAAAAAAAATCAATGTTATTTTTCAAACATTTTTCAAAATAAAGTGTGGGAGTAAGATACCAAATGTAAACAAAACCAAATGAAAGGTTAAATATGAATTTTCTCCCCCTTTATGAAATACCAAACAAAATGATGCATAAGCTTGTATAAGATACCAATTTAAATAATTGTCATTAAGGACTAAATCAAGCTTAGCATAACCAATTTTTTTTTGTGCTCAAAGATATAAAGATATAGTAAGCACAATCAAAACATAAATACATATACATGTATGAGAAATTGAATACCAATCGAAATTGATACTATTTGAAGTTTAAGCATACATATATAAAATCATATATGAGTATACAAAAATAGTGATAACAATTGAAAAGATACAATGATATCCATTGAAACTAAAATGAGAATCACGTGTATAATACTTCCTACCACCCATTTCATGCACATGTTTAAATAGATTTTCAATTATGAGCATACAAGGCATGGTCGCCCAACCAACCGCCCTTTAATGGTTAGGGATTTTCAAAAATAAGTTTGAAAATATTATAACATATTTGAAAACTCTACCAAATGAAGAATATCGCAACCAGTTTAATAAAAAACTTGTAAACTAGTCGAAATCCTTCAAGCAAGGAAAAAAACAAAACTATATTTCATAAAAAACATGTAAGTCACACGATCATCAACACTCAAAAGCTATAAGGCACATATCATACTCATGGAAACAAAATCATGAGAAAACATAAAGTAAAGTGAGTGTATAAGAGTTATGTGAAACATACCATCATGAAAATAGGCAATCAAGCTCAATATGAAATTCCTTAAAATATAAAAAACAAGAAAATCTAATTTTCATCAAAATAATTTAATCTTCAAGGCATATGTAAGTTTTGTACAAACTAGAGTATACATACATATTCAAATATGAACGAGTCCACAAAAGTATATGCATGAAGGCAAGTGGCTAAAGGATGTATATGTATAACTAATAGTTTAGACAAAATAGACATATACATGAAATTTAAATATAAACATGAAAAACATGTCAAAAATATGGAATAAAGTCAAAATGTATGAATCATCAAAACTGACTATACTAGTACATCTAATGGGTACAAATGAGCATTCAAGCACAAACATATAATAATCTATTTGTGGCTCATTAGTTGTACAAGTATATATCTAAGTTTTAATGAAAACTAACATCTAAACATGTAGTCAAAACATGAAGCATAGAAATTAAAACAAAACTCATATGATCATTATAGTAAATGCACATCCATTAGATCTATGATATACACAATAGCTAAACTAAAGTGAGAACACTAAATATAAATCCATATAAATATGGGTGTCTCAAATACTAATCATGTATGTCATAGGACTAATAAACATGGCATATGGCATAATGAGCATTAAAACATGACATGCTAAAAATCAACAATATGAAAGCATGTAAACATAAAGAGGAGTAAGAGATCGTTACCAAAACAAAAGGGCACATCTCCATATCTCCAAACCATGTGGTCCTCCCACCAAACTCTCCTTGAAAGTGATGCATCCAAATTTGTCCTCTTTAAGCTCGGAACGCATCCACCTCAAGGCAACATCACTTTCACGTCAAGTGAGAGCCCACACCTACATCAAATAAAATAGGAGTGGTCTTTGGTACCCATACTCTTTTGGGTCCATTGGGGTTAGCTCCTTTCCTAACCCAAACAAACTTATTTGCTAAATTAGATTCATGTATTCATAACAAAATTTAGCAAGGTGGCCCTTACGTCCACATGTGTACAAGTATACACATGAGCATATAAAGTGTGATGAGTGTGAATATGACGAGCATGTGTATGTCGTGGTTTGTGTGCATGCATAGAAGGAACTTGTTTCTTTCGAAACATAGATTCCAAATGTGTATGGTTCATGGCACATTAGCTCAAAGTGGAGCCCAAACAATCAACACTTTTCTTCAAAATATTTATATCATTTTAATACTAGAAGATAAAGTGGAGCATGCAATAGGTGAGCTAGAATGTGAAGCTACACTAGCATGGCAAACATGTGAATCCATATTATTTTTCAAAGAACATTTTCTTTAGAAATAAAATCCAAATCCTTTGAAATAGAAGCAATTTATTTTGAAAAGGATTCATTCTCTTTTAAAACAAATCAAGTTTTGAAGATAAAGCCTCATTTTTCTTCAAAAGAATTTCACAATCATTTTTGTTTTTCAAAATTTCATTTTCTTTTAATACAAGTTCAAGTTGGATTTCAAATAGTCTCTTTCATTTGAAATCTCATCCCGTTCTTGCAAAACAATATCAAGTTTAGAAGACAAATTTTTATTTTCTTCTTTTAAACCAAAACTTTTCTTTTTCAAAAGATTGTGTCTTTCTAACAATTTTTCACAACCTATAGCTAGTTCATAGTTTGAAGCATGTGCATCCATACATTCATTGCAAGAAGAATTAGAACCATCATCTAGTTGATCCGAATATACCTCAAGGGAGTCATTCCCTTGGACCATGAAGCAACGTAGGTCGGACTCGTCTCGACTAGATTTCCTCTTCTTATTGATAGCGTTTGTAGCTCGGGAGATGTCAAAATGTTCCACACTGCAAAAGCGGAATCATAATGAGAAAACACATGTAAATATTCTTTACTAAGAGATGCTCTAAGTGCCTTTAGGGCTAGTGCATTGGCCTCTATATGCTTGCAATCACTAAGATAGGATTCCTTGGTAATGGCAAGGTAAACTTTATATCCTAGGGCTTTTAAATGACAACACATCATAACCTTCCATATATCAATTCTAGAGACATCAAACATGAGAAGGCTATCCATGAGTGCAAATTATATGTGTGCAAATACAAATGCAAATGATAGATTAGCAAACAAAGATCACACTCCTAGGTGGTTAAACCTAATATCAGGAGCGTAGGCTTTGATACCAATTGAAAGTACACCTAGAGGGGGGGTGAATAAGTGTATGGCTAATCTAATGAACAATAATGTGGAATAAAAAACTTAATGTAACACACTTAGTGTAACCAACGAGTGTAGCCGAATTCTCGGTGAAGGGCTCTGGACTAACTCCTCTGAATTCCTCTAAATAAGAGTTGAGGTGCTATGTAAAGCTCTCTTGGTTAAACACAAGTATGGACACACACAAACAACACAAGCATGTATATGATATGGATGAGCAATATGAATGATGCAAGGCACAATATAAGAGAGAGAGTTAGAGAAAGTTGATCAAACGCAAACACCGAGATATGTTTTGAGGTTCGAGCACACAGCTCTACGTTCCCGCCTTCACACAGAAGGATTTTCACTAACTCGTCCACACAGGACTTCTCACATAGGGAACCTCCACTGAGGATTTGGGGCAAATATAATTGGGAGTACACAACTCCTCTCTCCAACAAATACAACCTCTCACTAGAGGCAAGGCACAACTCAAATCACCTCTACACTTAGAGGGATAGGCACTTAGCCAAACAACAAATCAATCACCTCACACTTGAGGGATTCTTACACAATCTCCATCTCTCACTAGAGGGGGCCAAATACACTTCCACTATCACCTCACACTTGAGGGATAACAACTCAATCACCTCTCACTAGAGGGATATCACAAAGATAGAAGGTTTACAACTTGGTGGTCTATCTCAACCACAAACGAAATCTTTTCTCACTAATCAAAGATTCTATAGATAGGATAGAATAATAAGCTCAAGTGTGAGAAATCAAGGTGTTTGGAAATCAAAACACAAAGAAAAATACTTGGAAACTTAATTAGAATTTGATAGAAATGAAGAACAAAACAAATATCTCAAATCTCTATTTTTCTTTGATTTTTCCAACCCTTGAAAAAACAAATAAAGATGAATCCTTTTGGCTTAAAAACTCTTTTCAAAACTAGTGTTAAAACACTTGTAAATGGGAGAAATTTTGCTCTTGAAATTCTTTTACAAAAACCAACTCAAATGGGGTATTTATAACCCATTTGAAAATCTGCCCGTTGGCAGCTGAAAAGGGCATTTTTGCCCTTCCGGTCGACAGGCGGTCGACCGGCCAATGGTAAAAAATGTGACCGTTGAACCCTCCGGTCGACCACCCGGTCGATCGTGCCAGATCCAGAGAGCAATTGCTCTTTGGCCGGTCGACCGCCCGGTCGATCGAGCTAGAAACAGAGAACAGAGCTCTCTGTCCAGTCGACCGCCCGGTCGACCAGAGGCTTTCCAGAGAGCAGAGCTCTCTGGCGGTCGACCGACCCGGTCGGCCGGCCTCCCCAGCAAGGCAGCGTGTACGTTCTGTGCACGTCAGTCGACCGGCCCCGGTCGACTGCTCACTGATATGGTCGACCGGCCCGGTCGACCGGCAGCCTGCCAGTCTGACTAATTAGGATCTTAAAAACTTGGATTTTTATCCTTTATAAAATCCCATAAAATCACATAATTTTCACAAAAATCAGTTCATGTTATATCTTTGAAATACAAACATGTTTGAGTAAAAATCAAAACATGTTACAAATATTTTGAACCATTTTTGTGACTTAGAAAATTTGCCTTAAACCAAATTCTATATTTTCCAAAACTTAGATTTTTGAAATGGAAATCCGATTTTTCCAAAACACATGTAAATACAAAAAATGATATTTAAACAACTTTGAAGCATATAGTATATGGATAGAATCCAATATACATGAAAGGTATTATATCTATGTTTTTGACATTAAATGCAAAAATAGGTTTGTCTAAATACAAAACTCCAAACACATGAATAGTATATCAAAATAAGTTTTCTATGTATGTGAAGCATAGATGTATATATATCAAATCTAATGTACATTAAATCATGTAAACTTATTTTAATTCTATCTATTCATGAAAACCAAGATCGGTTAAACCGAAAACCAAAACCAAAATATAAAATGTGTGTGTGTTGTGAACTTGAGCATATCACACTATCTAACTTTACAATGGATCTAAACAAACTATACTAAAATAAACCGAAGTCTTCTTGTAGAACACCGTCTCCAAGTTGACTCGATTCAAACGCGATTTCTCGAGCTTGACTCCAACCGAGTGCTAGATATGAACTTGATGCTCGAGCTCTTGAATCACCATGTGAAAGCTCCAAAACACCTTTGTTGAAGCTAATCACCTACTAATATCTTGGTTAAATATCTGAAACTAAATATCACAAGATTATTAGTAAACTATAACTACATGAGTTAATCATCATCAAAACTAGAGTGGAAGGCCTCTGGGCTAACAACCGTTGGCCGGTCCACCGGGCGGTCGACCGACAGCAGGGAATCCTGCTGAGTTGGCCTTCAATGGCCATATTTTGGGATCCTATAAATTAGGGTCCCCTTGGACTGTGTTCTATAAGATTTTAAGTGAGTTTTCAAGATAGTTTTTTCTACACTTCTAAGTGTTTATCTCCACTTATTTTAGAGCCAAATACTTCCATATCAAAAGGAGAGTTTTTTCAAGAGTGTTTTGTAAAAGAGATTTCTTGAGTTTTTCACCACCAAATCAATCCTATTTTTCTCACACACTTGAGCTATGCATTGCTATGTCAATCCTTCAGGGATCTTTGTTGTGACAGTATTTTTAGGTGATCAAAGTGTTTAGATCACCAAGTGTTCAACTTTGTATTTGAGGAGGCGAACTTGCAGATTCGTGTTGTTTTGAGTTCTTGTGGGAGCTCAGTGTAGAGGTGCGGCCTCGGCAAGCTAGTGTGCTTGTGTGTGTTTGTTCTTGCGGGAACAAGTGAGGGGACTAGTGAGTTCTAGAGTTCTAATGTGAACTCCTTGTAGGTGTTGCGGCACCGAGTGATCCGGTGGGATCGATTCTAGTGGAAATCCTTCATAGCGTTGAAGGCAGGAACGTAGAGTAAGGGTGCTCGAACCTCGAAACAAATCTCTCGTATTTGCGATTGCTCTCTCTCTATTTCTCACTTGTGTTTATATCTTATATGCTTATATTGCTTTCATCTTTATATGCTTGATATATACTTGTGCTCAAATTGATATATGCTTGGGTTTGTTTTCTTACACTTGTATTCAATCAAGAGAGCCATAGTGGCACCTCAACTCTTGTCTAGAGGAATCTTGAGGAGATAGTTCAGAACCCTTCACCGGGAATTCAGCTACACTCTTGTGTTATACTTGGTGTGTTTAGTATAATAATTATTAGTTTGCATAAATAGTTTTAATTCCGCATTAATTCATCATTAGATTGGCTAGTCACCTATTCACCCCCTCTAGGTGATTTCAATAAGTTCAATATTGTAGTTCTAGAGAATTTTAGTAAAGCAGATAAGATAAATTTTAAGAAATTTAACTAAGTTTTGAAATTATTCTTAGGTTGAATATTAAGCCATCAAGCCAAACAAGCAAGCATGGTATAAAAACAAATTTAAGAATTAACTTCGAAATATAGTTCAAAAATCATTACCCATCCTAATGTCCCTTCAAGAACACTCACAAAATGCGAGGCTTGAACTTAGGCATTCAAATGATTCAATTGGGTATTTCTCATGAAAATCGATGAAGAGTAAAATAGAGAAGAGGGATTAGTGAGCCAAAAAAAGATAGATTTAGCTACTCATGAAAAGGTAATACAACTTCATAAATTAAACACAACATACCCGAAATTGGAGATGAAGAAAAGCCTCGAATCTTTTATTGATGTCACTTCAATCTTTGATTACAACACTCTTTCTCTCTCTCTCACTTGTAGCTAGACTAAGTTAGAATGGAAACAATAAATGAAAATTACAATACTTGCAACTAGCTAACAAAGATCCTAACCTTAAGAATAAAGTAAAAACTTAATCCTCTTCTGTGTATGTTTCTCTGCTCTATATGGTGGGATATTTATAGGAGGAGAAGCAGTAGGATAAGCGTGTGAAGATAGGTAAAATCTGTTGGCCAAGTTGAAAAAATGCGGTAAAAGCTACGTTCCCGCGACATGGTTATGGCCGTTGGATCAGCTTTTAAGCGCGTGATCTCTCCTGTTGAGATATTTTCATTTCTTCAGATAAATCTTCTGTTAAACCTCTAGATTTAAATAGATCTTCGTTGATTGCTTGAGATGGATAATCTTGTCTCTAATTATCTAGATTAATTAAGATAATTTGATACATTTTCTCTCTTTCTCCATTAATTACACCTGCACACCACTAGACATTAAAATCATTAAATAGCAAAGTTTTAAACAATAATAAATATGAAAATGTGACATGAAATATGCAATGCATGTGAATAATTAGAGTTATCTTTCCAACCAAAGAGGAAAGATACCCTGGCAATGGAGACGAAATCTCCTTCCAAACCCCAACTGACTAAAAGAGGTAGCACTTCAAGCCGGATGTGCGCCAACAAACAGTGTTCCTTCAATGATGAACATGTTGTCTCCTTATTTAAATTACTCAATAAGAGTAAAAAACTAAAGCTGCCGAAGGAAGCGTCCTGAAGAAGTGGCAAGACAGACGATCCCAACTACTGTTTGTACCACAGAATGCTAGGGCACCCTACGAAGAGTTGCTACATCTTCAAAGATATCCTCCAAGCTCTGATTGATAAAAAATGCTCAAGCTTGGCACAGAGCAGAATAAAGTGACGGCCAATATGATATCCCAGACGTCCCTCCAATTCGGTAGGGATCTCCCATTAGCACCAACCAGAGTGGTTCCTTTCCAAAAAGAGAACTAAGGGTGATCAATACAGATCCCCAATAAGAAGGAAAAGGGTCTGGTCCCTATCCCAACTCCTCAAGGAGAGATCATGTGGATTCATTCCGATCTCGTCAAAAGCCAGCAGTAGACTACTTCCACTGATAGGAAGTCCAAAAACAAAAGAAAGACATCATCTTGTGATGTGGTATGCGCTTCCTCAAGAGAAACTGAGACAAATGTTGCCTCCATTACAGATGGAGAGGAGGAAGAAATTATTCTCACCACAGAACAGAGTGCCTCTCCCCTGGCTGGAACTCAGTCTGACCAACAATACTTGAAAAAGTAAGATGAAGCAGTGGCTAGTTCACCCAAGCTGGCCAAGCAATCCATGAAGCAACCCATGGAGAAGCAGAAAGAGCTTCGATACGCTAAATCTCTTCAAAAAGATAAAGCAGAAGGGTCGTCAACACCTTTCACTTCGACGTCTTGGCCCAGTTAGCCAACATTCCGGCCAGAATCACTCTGTATGAGCTATTAAGACTCTCCAAGCCAACAAGAGAAGCTCTCAGAGAAGCCCTTACCGATTCAGAGGCTTTCATAGCCCAAATCCAGACTGGAAATGAAGAGAAGGATGAAGAAACTATTTTCAAACCTCCAAGTGTTTCTCCTGAATAACGTTCACTCCAGATGATATCTAGATCAAAAGGAAACATGATAGGCCCTTGTACTATATAGGGTATATCAGATCATCTGAAGTGAGCTGCATTCAGGTTGATCCAGAGTTTGCGCTAAGCATTATGCCCCACAAAGTCATGCAACATTTAGGGATCCCCACTCACCAGCTGAGTGCAACCTAGATAACCATTTATGGCTTCAACGCCAATGGTACACACTCGATGAAAAAGATTAAACCCAGATGCCAAATTGGAGACCTGAGATCTGAGGTGACATGCTACATTATTGACGCTGATGCCTCATTTAATTTGCACTAGGATGACCATGATTTCATCGCAACTCTATTGTCCTGTCCACTCTTCATCAGGTCATGAAGTACGCTGATAAAGATGGCAAAGTGAGAACATTGATCGCTTAAAAGCATATGTTCAAGGGGTAGAGAACTACTTCATGGACTAACTCCTTTACCAAGATCCTCTTGAGGCTGTTGAGGGTCCATCGCCAGAGGACTTAAACTCTAGCGAAGCTGACACCGAACCAAAGGTAGAAGAAGAATGTCTTTGGGAAATGATCCCACTTGTAACTAGCGTTGATTAGCTCGATTTCAATAACACTGCCAATGTTGAAGATGCCCTGATATCATTACACGTGCCAATAAGGTCATCACTTATGGTTCTTGAAAAGATCAATGACGTACAAGGAGCCTTCTTTGAAGTCCCAGCCAAGCACAAAAGTCAAAAGTCAATTCTATTTGGGAAGATCGAGCCCGAGCCAATGGCTCGTGAAAGTTCAAAAGAAAATGCCGAATCTCCATAATTCTCTCATTACGGGCCAAGTGCATGTCGTATGATGCAGGACATGGGATATGTCTTGACAAAAGGTCTGGCTTAAATTTTGGCCAAAGAAAGACGAACACTGCTTTAACCATTTGTTCCAAAAGGGAAAGCCGCCGATTACTATCATCAAACTCGAAGGAGATTAGGCTATATGTCAACGCCAATGCTATTAGACTTCGAGTTTAAAGAATCTCTATATCATGACCACTCGTCAGGCACATTATCGTAGGAGTTGGATGAAGAAATGATCCAGTCGGACACCGATTCCTGGATCAAACACTTGAACACTCTTTGGGACATCCGCTTCGAGCAACATGAGCCACCCATTGAGGATAAGTGGTCCAGATCAATCTGAGAAGCAAGGCCAACCCTAAGCCCATCTTCATAAGCGAAAGCATATCTCCTTCTGAGAAAGAAGACCTAATAAATCTCATACAAGAGTATATAAATGTCTTCGCTTGGAATTATGAGGATATGCCTGGTCTTGACTCACAAGTAGCCATGCATTACCTTACCATTAATTCGGACGCGAAGCCCATCAAGCAACAACAATAATGATTCTGCCCAAAGATCATGGAGGTAATTAATTCAGAGTCAAAAAGCTCTTAGATTCCGGTTTTATCAGGGAAGAACAACACCTTGACTGGGTAGCCAGCATTGTTCCCATCCCCAAGAAGAACGGAAAGATCTAAATTTGCATCGACTTTCATGATCTGAATGTTGCTTGTCCCAAAGATGAGTTCCCTCTTCCACTCACGGACGTCATGATCGACAGCACATGTATATTCAAATGGATGTCTTTCATGAATAGATTCTCAGGATATAATCAAATCAAGATGTATCCAGAAGATGAAAAGCATACATCCTTTAGATACTACTGGGAGTGTACTGCTACACTGTGATGCCTTTTGGTTTGAAAAACGCAGAGGCGACACATCAATGGGCAATGAATACGATCTTCCACGAGCATATATGCAAGACCATAGAACGCTACTAGACGATATTGCAGTGAAGAGCTGTGATAAAAGTGATCTCCTAGCAGATCTAAAGAGAGTATTCAATATTATGCAGGCGCATCAACTGAAGATGAACCCGACTAAGTCCTTCTTGGGGGTATCCAGTGAAAATTTCTTGGGCTCGTCATAACATCCAAAGGAATCCACCTCAACCCAAAGAAAATCTGCGCCATCAAGGAGATGCAACCTCTAAGAAATCTAAGAGAACTTAAAGGATTACAAGGACGATTGACTTACATCTTAAGATTCATATCACATCTCTTAGAACGTTGCCAACCCTTCATCAAATTGATGAAGAAGGGAGTCTCATTCATTTGGGCATTGCTTGCCAGCAAGCGTTCGAGAATCAAACAATATCTCATATATCCGCCTGTTCTTGTAGCTCCAATATCAGGGAAACCCTTCTTGATATATGTTCGAACTATGAATCATTCTCTAGGAGCTCTGCTAGCCCAGAATAATGATCAAGGACATGAGCAGGCAATCAACTACCTGAGCAGGACCATATCGGGGCTGAATGATTACTCTCTAAAACTGCATATTTTATGCCACATCTTCACATTTATTTAATATTAAATTCTGCTAATAAACACCTCTCTTGCATGTTTCTAGGTTCATGGTGTGTAATGAAGAAGAAGACCCTAAATCACCATTTAATGGGTGATTAAAGGCCTAAAATATAGCCATTGACTTTGAAGAGCTGATTCGTCAAAACCAGGGGCGCAAAACCAGAAACCGGGAACAGAAGCTGATAGGGGACAGACGGGACAGCGCGCGGCTTAAAGCGCCACGCGCGCGGCCCTAGTAGGGTCGTGTTTCCTCGGTCGTACGGGCGCGACCGCGCCCGTACTTTGGGCCAGGGTTTGTCCCCTGGCCCCCTTTCCCCTGGTGCCTATAAATACCTCTGGGGTTCTTTAGTTGGAGATATCCAGAGAGTTGTGTAGTTTTTCTTCTCCATTTGTAGTTTAGGTTAGTTTAGTTTAGTTTTTCTTCTTCCTCTCTTTTATTTTTCATTTGTTTTAGATCTTGTAATAGGAGAGAGAGTGTTACATGAGTGGAATGCAAGAGTGCTTGTAATAGAAGGTGACAAGCTATGAAAGGTGCTCTCTTTACCTCTCTTTATTTTCTATCTAACTCCTTTTACATGTTTAGCTAATTTTTTCTCTCATGGCAACTAACTACTAACCACCAACTAGTCTAACTTCTTATTTGATAATCCACATGAATCTAAGAGCCTTTACTTGGCCTTGCTCTTGCAAGAGCCATTGATATCTCAGGATGATGGATCTAACACTCTAACTTCCTAATTCTCTAACAAGCTAACATTACTTTACTCCATGCTTACTTTTAGTTTTGAGGGTTTAAGTGTAGCTTGCTCTTTTTTGTTGAGTTGGGATGTGATGAGTTACATATGGGTCATGCTTTGAGACGCTCTTGAACCAAGGACTAGTGATGGCCAATGATACATGTGAGGCAACTATCACTAAAAGGTTAGAATGTTGGTAGAGTCATTAGTAGTTAGTAGGCATGAGTTTTCTTTATCTTTTCACTTTATTTTAGAAATATATCAAAAACCACAAAGATATGCTTTTCTATGTTTCCCACTTCTTTGTTTTCACCGTACTTCTCTTTTCATTCTTTGTTTCCTTTCTTTTAATTCTTTCAAACATTGAAGAACTTTTAACACACACGTGAATCAACCGGTAAAGCTTCTATCGCCTCCAATCCTTGTGCATTCGACTCGTTTTAGCCTCTATGCTATAACGGAAGTATCGAGGAAGCCAAAGCACACACACTTTAAATATCGATTTCAAAACATACACTTTTTTGTGCGCGATTTTCCCTCGATCAAATTTTGGCGCCATTGCCAGGGATGGGAACGGTTTGATTTCATGTTTTTGTTAGCATTTCTTCTTTGTTTTTGGTATGCAGGTTAAATCTTTACCGTTACAGAAGTCTACACTTGCTCTTGTGTGGTTGGGTAAATTCTTGTACATTCATATACTCTGCTGCTAATTTTATTTATATTACCTATGCACTGTAAATAATTTTAAGGATTAAAATACAGTAATTGGATGCTTTAAAACGGTTTAGACATTTGCATCTAGGCACGTGTCAATTTTAATTCCAATATACTGTATTTTGTTCTTGTGTTGTTGTGATATTGATAGGAGGTGTACATATGACATTGCATATAGTATAGGACAAACACTTCAGTGATTTACTCACTTTTTTGTGTTCATTCTTATCTATATTGCACACTTGCACAAATTAAACTTAGGGTAAAACCCAAGTCAACATAAAGTGGGGAAGTCATTACCCTCCCTTAACCCAAAAATCACCTCCCCACTCACATAACCCAACCCTAATAAAAATTGCTAGACGTTGGCCCCTAGGGACATCTCGGACTCATTTAAGAGATTGACCTAAGGGGAAAATTGTTAGAAGTTACTCTTGTCAAATCGGTGTCTAAAGTTGGGATTGAGAGGCGAAACCTTGAAGAATAATTGTTTTGAATAATTAGGCCCGTTGCTCCGGCACGGATACCTCCCACTGATCTTGCCCCTACCTGACTGATTAACTCGTGGTCAGATTCTAACAATGTACCTCCCGTGGACAGTCTAACCAGTTAGGAGTCGTCTAGGCCTAAGTCAACCCTAGCATAGGCTTGTTTTCTTTTTCTTTTTCTTTTCTTTGTTTGTTTGTTTGTTTGTTTTCTTTTTTGTATACTGTGAAATGGATTTTAACAACAATAATTCTTTCAATCATAATATGGATCCAGATTTCACTCCGACCTCATTTGACTCGGATAACTCTAACTTGGCTATGTACAACATGAACCAATAATATATGCCGAGTTGGGATTATCCGACTCATTATGACCCATATCTCCAATCCTATAACCAAGATTTTCAAAATAATTTCTACTCTTCACAGAGTCAATGAAGATTCATCTACCCGAGTCAAATTTTCAACCGCCTTGTCCACAATTTTCACAAAGTTCATTCCCCGATTTTGGTTCATATACTCCTTTTCCTGTTCCACCAACTGAAGAAAAATTTGATTTGGAAAGGAGTATGGAAGAGTCCCTACAACAAATTCAAAATTTACTCAATTCACAATCCTTCCCACATCAAACTCCACATCCTCCTTTTCTAAAGCATCCAATTGAAGAAGAATTTGAGGTAGAAAAGCGTTTGGAAGTCTTTTGTGAAAGAATGCAAAACATGTTGGACTCATCATCTCAACCAAATTTTCAAGAGTCCTACTCATCTTTTCTAGTCTCACCGATTCAAAATGAACAACCATCAATACTGGACTTAAGTATGGAACCCTTGCGTGAGTCCGAGCAAAATCCGATGGACTCACAATTTCACCACAATTTTCAAAATCAACTTCTATACTCATCTTTTCAAGAAGAACCAATTGCAAAAAATATGGAAGACATGATTCAGACTCAAAATTCTGTTACATGGCCTATCAGTAGGTTAGACTTACTAATGAGCGAATTGATCAATGAGAGCGAGGAAAGTCTTTCTTGTCAATCTTTGACCAATACTTATATCCCTGACTCTGTTGATTGAACCCAAGAATCATGTCATTTTGAAAATCCAGCTTCAATTTCATCATACCAACCTGAACTTGACCAACATCACATCCCTGACATTTTGGCAAGTTATCATTTTCCCGAAATTGAACTTGATCTTGAATGTGATCCCGAGCCTCATGTTAGTAATTCCATTTCACTTTTTGATTCAATAATGACTCTGGTATCTTTACCAGATTTTTTTCTCTATTCCGGAGTCAATATTGAATTCTGTACCAGTACACAATGAAATGGAATCACCAATCTCTTATGATCACACTTCATTCATGGGGAAAGTGTGTGAACATCAATTCTTTAGTTTGGACCCCATTTTTGAACCAATTTCGACTCTTATTGTTGACTCTCGACTTGATCTGAGTTAAATTTTTGAGTCGGTATCGGTTTTTATTCCTGATCCCTTTGAGTCCAAATCCATCATCTTTCAAAATCACACTTCATTGTTGGACAAGAAAAATGACTCAGTAATTATTTTTGAAAATTAAAAATTAGATAAGGATAAATTTTTAAATAAGACAATTCACTCAATCATTCTTTACTGGGTCATATTAGAGAGGTCACTGGTGGTTTTCTGTAAGATCCACGATATCTTGATTGGGTAGCAACACTTGGCCCAATCAGACCACCACCGGAACCACGACCATGAGGCACTTTTCCTTCTCTTCCCATTTATTTCATGTATATACATATTCACGATGCATTGAGGACAATGCATGAGATAAGTATGGGGGGGGTTTACTAACATAGTTAGTTTTATATTTTCTTCTTTTACACTTCTTTTTAATTAAAAAAATCTTTTATATAAAAACTTTTCTTTTCTTTTTACAAACTTTTTAAAGCAAGATAAATAGTTTTGATTTATTTTTAAGAAAATTACGATTATCTTAGTAATTAGGAAGACCTAAAATTATGAAATTTTAAACCAAGTCAAAATAATAGATCTTTTTTAAATTTTAGGATAAGAAAGAAAGATTGAAAAGATAATTCGATCTTGAATTTTTTGCCTTAGATTTATGCACTCCACACTTACACAATTTTTGAGATTGAAACAAAGACTGAAAATGCCATAATATATATATTATAATAAAAATCACTTATTGAAGTTGAGTAATTATGCCTCAGGAAGTATGATTATTCACACCTAAAACGGTGGACAAAAATAAATAATCCCCTTTAGTTTTGTAGTCTTGTTTACTCGAGTCCTTAAGTCCGAGGGATATTTGAAAAACACCTAGAGGAAGGGTGAATAGGTGTTATTGCTAATCTAACAATCTTTTTAAAACTAAGTATGATGAATGATGCAACGAACTCTCAAAACAAGACTAAGAGCCGAATACCCCGTGAGAGGTTCTGAACTCCTTCCTCCCAATTCCCCTTGAATGGGTTAGAGGTGCGCAATGCAACCTTGTTGTATGAGAATTGATCGAACAAAGTATGAATAAAGTGCAATGATGAAATGCACACAAGATATCACAAGTATCACAAGCTTGAAGTAATTGCACAAGGAAAGAAACAAGATCACAAGTAAGTAATAGAAAGCAATATAGTGCAATAGAAATTAAAGGAAGAATGAACACAAGGCAATCGCAAACACAAGATGTTTGTTTCGAGGTTCGAGCCACCGCTCTACTCCCCGCCTTCACCTCCGTGAAGGGTTTTCACTATCCACCGAGGACGCCTTACAATGGTCTACCGAAGACCCGAGCACCGAGCTCTCCAACTTACAATAACCTCTACCGAAGAGGTGTCTCCACAAGAACAAGAAGAGGAACAAGAACAAGAGTGATCACAACAAGATCACCAAACTCTTTTACAACACTCTCACTCTTTTTACAACTTCACTATAGAATGAGTTAGGGATTTTTGGCACTATGAAGTGTAGTGAGAAAAACTCAGTTGTAGAGATGATTTTTGCAAGGGAACACAACTGAAAACTAGCTCAAGAAAGAATTGGAAATGGAGAGCTTAAACACTTTTCTTTTCTCTTTTGAAAACTTTGAAAACTTGAGGATTTTTCTTGGTGTTTAGAAAGAGAGTATTCTCCTCTATTTATAGGGAGAAAAATAGGTTTAAAACAATTTATTTAGAGCTTATTTGCTCTGAAAAAGAACTGAAAAACCCTGTAAAAGTCTGCCAAAAAACAGATCAAAAAACAGATTTCAGAATTGCACAAAAGAGGAAAGAGCCGTTGGGCAGCAGCAGGCTTGGCGGTCGACCGGGCCGGTCGACCGCCAGCTCAGCTGGTCAAAGAGCCGTTGGCTCGGGTCTTCTGGCGGTCGACCGGCCGGTCGACCCAGAAAACCCGAGAACAGACCTGCTCTCAGTCTTCCTCTAGCGGTCGACCGGACGGTCGACCCAGAAAACCCGAGAGCACTCCTGCTCTCAGACGGTGGACCGCCCGGTCGACTGTAGGACGTGCACAGACGTGCACGCCCAGGCACAGTGGCTGGTCGACCGGGCCGATCGGCCGGTCAGCCTGAAACAGGAAAACAGTGTATTTTTTTGACTTAAAAAATTTTGCAAAATAATTTTTGACTTTAAGGAAACTTAAGTAATATGCTAGTAGGGGTATATAAATAAGATCTAAACATGGTATTTATTTTTGTAAAATATAGAGTCATGTAAATATATTTTTAAAGCATGAAACCTAATTTAAAACACGAAAATTTAAATACAAAACACACATTTTAACAAAACCAAATTGTGTGTGTGTGTATCCTAGAGCCAATATCCAACACTCAAACTTTAACATTCTAATTCTTACATTGGTTCTAAGTACTACAAGCTCTTCAAGGGGGATTTTCACCATCAAGGTCTTCAACACTTGAGTCTTGAGCCCACTTTGAGTTGACTTGAGTCCAAAACACTTTCTTTTAGGGTGTAAACCTTTTAGTAGAGTTAGAACCCTGAAATACACTTAAACAATAAGCAATATTAGTACAAATAACTAATGTTTTGTAATCATCAAAACACACTAAACATGGGTGATTGTAACCTTGGGCCAACAATCTCCCCCTTTTTGATGATGACAAAACATATAGGTTATTTAAACAAAAATGGAAGAAGAGCTTGGAAAGCTCCCCCTCAAATAATGCTATGTATCAAAATGTCAATGAAGAGCTAAATACATAAGGCATTGAAAACACATAGTTTTATCAAAAACTCAAATGCATCAAAATATACACAATAAACAACCAAACCAATCAAACAAACTCATACTTTTTCTCCCCCTTTTTGTCATACATCAAAAAGGGTTAAACAAACAAAATAGAAGAAATTTTTCTTTAAGAATCCATAATGCAAACATTCAACTCACCACAAATAAATGAAAATCTAGCATAATCTAGAGGTTTAGTAAAAATATCGGCAAGTTGAAAATCGGTAGAAACATAATCAATATCAATATCACCTTTCTCATAATGATCTCTAAGAAAGTGATACCTAATGTCAATGTGTTTGGTTTTACTATGTTGATTTGCATTCTTTGTCATGTGAATAGTACTAGTATTATCACAAAATATTTTAACATGATCAAAATGTAAATCATAGTCAAGGAGAGTATGTTTCATCCAAAGAACTTGTGCACAACAAGCTCCGGCCGCAACATACTCCGCCTCGGCGGTTGAAAGGGCTACCGAATTTTGCTTTTTGGAAGACCAAGATACAAGACAATTACCTAAGAATTGACATGTTCCACTTGTGCTCTTCCTATCTACCCTACAACCCGCATAGTCGGCATCCGAAAAACTCTTCATATCAAATAGTCCGGTTTTCGGATACCACAAACCCATTTCAATAGTGCCCTTAAGGTATTTAATTATGCGTTTTACCGCTACTAAATGAGACTCCTTAGGACATGATTGAAAACGAGCACAAAGACAAACGGAAAACATGATACCTGGCCTACTAGCCGTCAAATACAATAAACTACCTATCATGCTACGATAAACTTTAATGTCTACACTTTTACCTTGTTCATCCTTGTCAAGCTTAGTAGTTGTTGCCATGGGAGTTTTGCTTACTTTAGATCCTTCAAGCCCGAACCTTTTGATGAGTTCCTTTGTGTACTTGGCTTGATTGATGAAGATCCCATCCGTCCTTTGCTTGATTTGGAGTCCAAGGAAATAGTTGAGCTCCCCCATCATAGACATTTCAAATTCATCCTTCATGCATGATTCAAAAGCTTGGCAAAGAGATTCATTAGTAGAACAAAAATAATGTCATCAACATAAATTTGCACAATAAGAATATCTTTTTCTACATGTTTTGCAAACAAAGTTGTGTCAATTTTACCTTTCTTAAAATCATTTGAAATCAAAAATGAAGAAAGTCTTTCATACCAAGCCCTAGGGGCTTGTTTTAAACCATAAAGAGCTTTATCTAATTTAAATACAAAATCCGGATGTGTAGGATCAACAAACCCGGGGGGTTGTTCAACATACACCTCCTCTTCAATAAAACCATTTAGAAAAGCACTTTTAACATCCATTTGAAACAATTTAAAATCTTTATATGAGGCAAATGCTAGTGTCATCCGTATGGCTTCAAGCCGTGCTACGGGTGCAAAGGTTTCTTCAAAATCGATTCCTTCGATTTGAGTGTAACCTTGGGTAACTAACCTAGCTTTATTCCTAACAACGTTACCCGATTCATCCAACTTGTTCTTAAAGATCCACTTAGTACCAATTGTTGGTCTATCGTGGGGCCTAGGAACAAGGTGCCAAACTTGGTTGCGCTCAAATTGATTGAGTTCCTCTTGCATGGCTAACAACCAATATGAATCGGCCTCGGCTTCGAGGACGTTCTTGGGTTCAACATGAGAAATAAATGCATAATATCCACAATAATCATGAAGTTTAGAGCGAGTGGTTACCCCTTTTGATACTTCACCTATGACGAGGTCCTTGGGATGATGAGGATTGTATCTCCAACCCTTTGGAAGTTGTTGAGTAGGCTCCACTTCATTTGTTTGATTTTCATTTCCTTGAGCCTCTTCTACTTTAGCTTCACTTCCTTCATCATCCTTTGGCTTGTCTCCCATAGTAGTAGTATCCTCCAAGGTCACTTTCTCCAAGCCTTCATCCAAAACATCTATTTCTACAACATTCTTAATAAACAAGTTAGATTCTTCAAACTTAACATGTATAGATTCCTCAATAGTCAAAGATGATTTATTGAAGATTCTATAAGCCTTACTTGTATTAGAATACCCAACAAAAATTGCCTCATAAGCTTTAGCATCAAATTTTCCTAAATTATCTTTTGTGTTTAAAACAAAACATTTACATCCAAAAACTTTGAAATATGAAACATTTGGTTTTCTAGAAAAGTACATTTCAAAAGAAGTCTTTGAAGTATTTTTATACAAGAAAACACGATTTGATATATAGCATGATGTATTTACGGCCTCGGCCCACAAATAATGTGGTAGACCATATTCACTTAGCATTGTCCTAGCCATCTCTTATAAAGTTCGATTTTTCCGTTCAACTACTCCATTTTGTTGTGGAGTTCTAGGACAAGAAAGTTCATGCTTAATTCTATGTTCTTCACAAAAAGTGGTAAAGGGTAGGTTAATGAACTCACCTCCTCTATCACTTCTTATTCTTAAAATTGAAAACTCTTTTTCTTTTTCAACTCTTTTCTTAAAAGTTTGGAAGTATGAAAATGCTTGATTTTTGTGTTCAAGAAAGAAAACCCAAGTAAACCGTGAAAAATCATCAACCAAAACAAATGCAAATCTATTCCCACTTAGACTTTTGGTTTGTGTAGGGCCAAATAGATCCATATGGATTAACTCCAAAGGACGTGATGTCATGATATCCTTAATTGACTTGAAAGAAGACTTAGTTTGTTTCCCAAATTGACATGCGTCACAAACTCGGTCCTTTTCAAAACTCAAACAAGGAATACCTTTTACCATTTCCTTTGTGTTTAACCTAGATATGTGGTCAAATGAAATATGGCCTAATCTTCTATGCCACAACTAAGAGTCGTCATCGAGGGCTTTTAAACAAGTAATATTACAAGACATATTAGACATATCTATCATATAAACATTACTTTCACGAAAACTAGAAAACACACAAGTATTAGAAATTCTATCAATTACTTTACAAGCTATATGATCAAAAACAACATCAAAACCTTTGTCACAAAGTTGACTAACACTCAAGAGGTTATGCTTGAGTCCATCAACTAAAACTACATTTTCAATTAAAGGGGATGTGCCGAGTTTTACATTACCAATACCGATGATTTTACCCTTGGCATCATCTCCGAAGGTGACGGTGCTACCTTCATGGTATCTTGATAGGGTTGCAAAGTTGTTGATGTCCCAAGTCATGTGCCTTGAGCAACCACTATCAAGATACCACAATCCTCTACGTCGTTGGGCTTTGGAAGGTACCTATATCATTTAACAAAATTGTTGACTTTGGTACCCAAACTTTCTTGGGTCCTTGAAAGTTAGTGTTTCGAACCCATACATTATGATAAGATGCACTTAGTCTATCATAGCAAAATTGGCTAAGTGTCCTTTCCGCCCACAATGTGAACATGAGAACACTCTTCCATACATGAATGCATGATGTGTGTGTGAAGTGTGAGCATGCTTTGGGGGTTTGCCACGATGCAAAGGTTGTGTGGTATGAACATGAGCATGAGCATGAGCATGGTGAACATTTTCTTAGGGGCTTGTTTCTTAGGAAACATGGCCTCTATCTTCTTCTTATCAAACTCACAATTTTTTAAAACAATTCCCAATGAGTCTATTCTTTCTTTAAGCATGGTAATCTCATTAGAGTCAATTTGTGGAGACTTGCCTTTACAAGAAATCTTATACTTGTCAAAATCTTTTTGAGTGGAAACAAGAGTGGAAAGTAATTCATCCTTTTCTTTAGAAAGAGTAAAAACTTGATGATTAAGAGATTCATTTTCCTTTTTCATTTTTAAATACTTTTTCTTAAGAAAATCATAGTTATGTGTTAATTCTACAAAAGCTTCTCCTAACTCATGCATGGAAAGTTCATCATTAGGAGAAGTGGATGGGGTTACCTTGCTTGTGCTTTCATTAGCCATGAAGCACATGTTGGCGGTATCAATCTCCTCCTCGGATTCGCTCTCGGAATCCCATGTAGCTTTCATTGCCTTCTTCTTGTGAGGCTTCTTTGAGGTGGAGGGCTTCACTTTATCCGGACACTCCGCCACTATGTGTCCCGGTCTTTGGCAATTAAAGCAAATGATCTTTCTTTCTTCTTTGCCTCCTTGCCATCTCTTCCTTCCTTGAAATTTAGCCTTGTTGTACATCCTCCGGACGTTCTTCACAAGAAGTGAGAGCTCTTCGTCATCTTCTTCTTCATTGTCTTCGTCGGAGTGTGTGGATTGACTTTTGAAGGCTATTGTCTTCTTCTTGGAAGGAGCCATGTCCTCCCTCACTTTCCTTTCCATCTCATGGGTTTTGAGGTTTCCAATGAGACCAATTAGCTCCATCTCCTCCTTGTCATTGAGTTCCTTCATGGTTGTTGCTTTTACTTCCCATGAAGGAGGAAGAGCCCGGATGATCTTTCTTACTCTTTGATCGTTTTCGATAGCATCACCTAGAGAAGAAAGTCCATTAGTGATCTTTGTAAATCTTGTAACCATATCATCTATGGTTTCATTTTCTTGCATGCAAAAATTCTCATATTGGGACCGAAGAAGGTCAATCTTAGCCCTCTTCACTTGTGAGGTCCCTTCATGTGTAACTAGCAAATGTGTCCAAATTTCATATGCGGACTTGCAATGAATAACTCTAGCTATGTCATCATCATTAAGGGCTTGAAGTAGTGCATAGTGAGCCCTAGCATTGGCATCAAATTCTTTGGTCTCTATTTCGGACCAAGTGGATTCATCACCGGGGGGTGCACTAAAGGGTTTGGTCACGGCCTTTGCAACTCGACTACCTAGAGATTGCAAGAAAACGGTCATCTTAACCTTCCATATGGGAAAGTTAAGTCCATCAAACTTAGGAGGGATTTTAATTCCATCGGCCATTTTTACTAAGTGAATATGAATGAAATGATTAGCAAAATTAGGATCTCTCTAAGGTTGTTAAGCCAAATCCTAGAGTCCAAGCTCTGATACTAATTGAAAAACACCTAGAGGGGGGGTGAATAGGTGTTATTGCTAATCTAACAATCTTTTTAAAACTAAGTATGATGAATGATGCAACGATCTCTCAAAACAAGACTAAGAGCCGAATACCCCGTGAGAGGTTCTGAACTCCTTCCTCCCAATTCCCCTTGAATGGGTTAGAGGTGCGCAATGCAACCTTGTTGTATGAGAATTGATCGAACAAAGTATGAATAAAGTGCAATGATGAAATGCACACAAGATATCACAAGTATTACAAGCTTGAAGTAATTGCACAAGAAAAGAAACAAGATCACAAGTAAGTAATAGAAAGCAATATAGTGCAATAGAAATTTAAAGTAAGAATGGACACAAGGCAATCGCAAACACAAGATGTTTGTTTCGAGGTTCGAGCCACCGCTCTACTCCCCGCCTTCACCTCCGTGAAGGGTTTCCACTATCCACCGAGGACGCCTTACAATGGTCTACCGAAGACCCGAGCACCGAGCTCTCCAACTTACAATAACCTCTACCTAAGAGGTGTCTCCACAAGAACAAGAAGAGGAACAAGAACAAGAGTGATTACAACAAGATCACCAAACTCTTTTACAACACTCTCACTCTTTTTACAACTTCACTATAGAATGAGTTAGGGATTTTTGGCTCTATGAAGTGTAGTGAGAAAAACTCAGTTGTAGAGATGATTTTTGCAAGGGAACACAACTGAAAACTAGCTCAAGAAAGAATTGGAAATGGAGAGCTTAAACACTTTTCTTTTCTCTTTTGAAAACTTTGAAAACTTGAGTATTTTTCTTGGTGTTTAGAAAGAGAGTCTTCTCCTCTATTTATAGGGAGAAAAATAGTTTAAAACAATTTATTTAGAGCTTATTTGCTCTGAAAAAGAACTGAAAAACCCTGTAAAAGTCTGCCAAAAAACAGATCAAAAAACAGATTTCAGAATTGCACAAAAGAGGAAAGAGCCGTTGGGCAGCAGCAGGCTTGGCGGACGACCGGGCCGGTCGACCGCCAGCTCAGCTGGTCAAAGAGCCATTGGCTCGGGTCTTCTGACGGTCGACCGGCCGGTCGACCCAGAAAACCCGAGAATAGACCTGCTCTCAGTCTTCCTCTAGCGGTCGACCGGACGGTTGACCCAGAAAACCCGAGAGCACTCCTGCTCTCAGACGGTCGACCGCCCGGTCGACCGTAGGACGTGCACAGACGTGCACGCCCAGGCACAGTGGCCGGTCGACCGGGCCGGTCGGCCGGTCAGCCTGAAACAGGAAAACAGTGTATTTTTTGACTTGAAAAATTTTGCAAAATAATTTTTGACTTTAAGGAAACTTAAGTAATATGCTAGTAGGGGTATATAAACAAGATCTAAACATAGTATTTATTTTTGTAAAATATAGAGTCATGTAAATATATTTTTAAAGCATGAAACCTAATTTAAAACACAAAAACTTAAATACAAAACACACATTTTAACAAAACTAAATTGTGTGTGTGTATCCTAGAGCCAATATCCAACACTCAAACTTTAACATTCTAATTCTTACATTGGTTCTAAGTACTACAAGCTCTTCAAGGGGGCTTTTCACCATCAAGGTCTTCAACACTTGAGTCTTGAGCCCACTTTGAGTTGACTTGAGTCCAAACACTTTCTTTTAGGGTGTAAACCTTTTAGTAGAGTTAAAACCCTGAAACACACTTAAACAATAAGCAATATTAGTACAAATAATTAATATGTTTTGTAATCATCAAAACACACTAAACATGGGTGATTGTAACCTTGGGCCAACAATATTTTCTCATCTGGTGTCCTAAGATCATCTGGTTTGGGAGTCACCGGCTAAAGGTTCACTACCCGGGTAAATAAGAAACCTAAGAAAACTAAGGAAGAAAAAGAAATATATATATATATATAATAATATAAACAAATGGCATGAAAGTTCAAGTCGATATCCCAAAAACCTTTACTATTCACAAAATGCATATTTTTCTAAGAATTTTATGAAAGATCAAAGAGTCAATTCAATTTTAAATTCTTACATTTAATTTATAACAAGATTTTGTATTTTGACTTAATTTAAGGAAGATTAATTTCTGGTTAACCTATGACCTTGGATCACTTATATTTTCACAAAAATACTTCAACACTTTTCTCTATTTCAAAAATGTGTTTTCAAAATACTAACATTTGATTTCTTTCTTTATGGATTTTGTGGGTGTAATCCGCTAAAAATTCTCAGGAGACAAAACTCCTCCTCTAGGGGAAACTTAGAGGTTTAATGGCTTGTTGCACATGCTCAGTGTAATCGCGTCACCTACGAAAGTGGTGTAATAATTTTCGTAGTTCTTTTTTATTTTGCTCAGGACGAGCAAAAGATAAGTGTGGGGGTGTGATTAGTCTATAAAACTGCATATTTCATGCCACATCTTCTCATTTATTTAATATTAAATTCTGCTAATAAACACCTCTCTTGCATGTTTCGAGGTCCATGGTGTGCAATGAAGAAGAAGACCCTAAATCACCATTTAATGGGTAATTAAAGGCTTAAAATATAGCCATTGACTTTGGAGAGCTGATTCGTCAAAACCATGGGTGCAAAACCAGAAACCAGGAACAGAAGCTGACAGGGGACAGACGGGACAGCGCGCGGCTCAAAGCGCCACGTGTGCGGCCCTAGTGGGGCTGAGAAAACGCGGCCTACGGGCGCGGCCGCGCCGGTACTTTGGGCCAGGGTTTGCCCCTGGTCCCCCTTCCCCTGGTGCCTATACATACCCCCTGGGGTTCTTCAGTTGGAGATATCTAGAGAGTTGTGTAGTTTTTCTTCTCCATTTGTAGTTTAGGTTAGTTTAGATTAGTTTTTCTTCTTCTTCTTCTTTGTATTTTCCATTTGTTTAAGATCTTGTAATAGGAGAGAGAGTGTTACATGAGTGGAATGCAAGAGTGCTTGTAATAGAAGGTGACGAGCTATGAAAGGTGCTCTCTTTATCTCTCTTTGTTTTCTATCTAACTCCTTTTACATGTTTAGCTAATTTTTTCTCTCATGACAACTAACTACTAACCACCAACTAGTCTAACTTCTTATTTGATAATCCACATGAATCTAATAACCTCTACTTAGCCTTGCTCTTGCAAGAGCCATTGATGGCTCTTGATGATGGATCTAACACTCTGACTTCCTAACTCTCTAACAAGCTAACATTACTTTACTCCATGCTTACTTTTAGTTTTGATGGTTTAAGTGTAGCTTGCTCTTGTTTTGCTGAGTTGAGATGTGATGAGTTACATAGCTCTTGAACTAAGGACAAGTGATGGCCAATGATACATGTGAGGTAACTATCACTAAGAGGTTAGCATGTTGGTGGAGTCATTAGTAGTTAGTAGCCATGAGTTTTCTTTATCTTTTCACTTTGTTTTAGAAATATATCTAAAATCACAAAGATATTCTTTACTATGTTTTTCACTTCTTTGTTTTCACCGTACTTCTCTTTTCATTCTTTGTTTCCTTTTTTTTCATTCTTTCAAACATTGAAGAACTTTTAACAACACATGACTCAACCGGTAAAGCTTCTATCGCCTCCCGTCCTTGTAGATTCGACTCGTTTTAGCCTCTATGCTATAACGGAAGTATCGAGGAAGTCAAAGCACACATACTCTAAATATCAATTTCAAAACATACACTTTTTGTGCGCGATTTTCCCTCAATCACCGAACATCAATACAATCTGATGAAAAAAAGAGTGTATGGCTTTAGTCTTCGTTGTCCGCTAGGAGCATCATGTAATCTCAAAAGTCAATCCTTTGAGATTACTTATCACGAAACCCTCATCACTAAACGGTCAACTGGCGAAATGGGCTATATTGCTTTCACAACACAAGATGCAATTCCTGCCACAAAAAGTCGTGAAGGGACAAGCAGTGGTAATTTCTTGGCTGAACATTCAGACCTGAGAACAACCAAACTTTATGAAGATCTTTCAGACGAGATTGTTGAGATTTGCAGTACCCAGATGTCCTTCGAAGAACAAGTATGGCATTTATTCTTTGACAGCACATCAAGAATGGGTCCTAAAGAAAACATCATAGCAGGAGTGGGGTGATACTTGTGTCTCCACAAAATTACGTGATTCCTCGTGCATTTTCATTAACTGAGCCTTCTTCTAATAACATTGTGAAATACAACACTGTGCTAATTAAAATGCAACTTGCTGACTAGATTGGCATTAAATATCTCGAAGCATATGGTGTTTCGAAACTCATCATTAACCAGGTTCGTTGGAGTACGAAATCCGACATGAAGACTTGGTGCCTATCATAACGCAACCATCAACATGGCAGAGAAGTTTCAAAGCTTCTACATTAATCATGTACCTCGACAACAAAATGCACATGCAGATGCATTGGCGTTCCTTGCCGCTTTATTGGCTCTTCGAGTCAAAGTAATAGAGAAAATACTTGTCCATTGTCATGGCTTGTACTGTCCAAAATTTGCCATTGAAGACAGTCAAACTCCAGTAGAAAATCTTCAAGTCAAAGAGGTTCTTGAGACTTCAACAGGTCCAGAACTCAGGGATTGAAAATTTCTATTCATTGATTTCATCTTATACGGCATACTGCCTGATGGTCCTAAGGAGGTGACTGCTGTCAGAAGAAAAGCTCCTCGATTATATTACAATGCGATCACGCGAACATTATATCATTAATTGCATAATAGAATCTTACTCCATTGCCTTTCACACAAAGAGGCACATGAGACACTCATGGAAACTCAAGACGACACGTACGGAGCTCACCAACTCGGACCCAAACTTGGAGACCATCTCTGAAGACTTGGTTATTATTAGCAAAAGATGATTCTTGACGTCATCGCCTACACCAAGTGATGTCATGCCTGTCAGATTCTTGGTGACTTCATCCATCAAGAACTAGGTCATCTCCATCAGACTTCTTCTTCCTGGCCATTTGAGATGTGGGGCATGGACGTCATTGGACTCATTGTAAGTTCACCTAGAGGGGGGGTGAATAGGTGATGGCTACCTAATGGTCACTTAATGCCAAATAATGCGGAAGCTAAAACTAATTATGACCAAATAAAACTTTTACACTAAACACTATGTATAACACAAGAGTGTTACCGAATTCCCCGTGAAGGGCTCTGGACAAACTCCTCTAGATTCCCCTTGAATGGGTTGAGGTGCCGCGTTGGCTCTCTTGGTTGAATACAAGTGTTAGCAACAATCCCACGCAAGTATATCAATTAAGCACAATGAATATCAAGCATATAAAGATGAGCACAATTTAAGCATGCAAGATATAAAAGAGATAGAGAGAGAGAATGAGCAATCGCAAACACAAGGGTATGTTTCGAGGTTCGAGCACCCTTGCTCTACATCCCCTCCTTCGACACACGAAGGATTTCCACTATGCAAGATCCCAATGGATCTCTCCCCGGTGCCGCAAAACCTACAAGCCCTCGGACTCCCTAGTCCCGTACACACGCAAGCTCACTAGCTCGTCGAAGCCGCACCTCAAACCACCGAGTTCACACAAGAACTCTAAACCACCAAGTCCTCACTAGGACCCGAAACAATGCGAACACACACGTCTGCCTTCTCAAAGAACAAAGATGAACTTTGGTGATCACAACTCTTGATCACCTAAAATCCTCTCACAATAACACTCCTATAGAATAAATAGCTCAATGGGTTGCTCAAGTGTTTGTGTGAGAAAAACAAGGAAGAGAATGGTGGAGGAAAACTCAAAGAATCTCTTTTAACACTCTTGAATAAAATCTTCCCTTTAGATAGGAAATATTTGCTCTCAAATATGTGGAGAAAATCCTTTTAAAAGAATGGGAAAAACTGGCTCAAAGCTCTCCTAAAATCTTCTTGCAAAATAATGACCAAACCCCCAAATTTATAGGCCAGAAAAATATAGCCGTCGGGGTCTGTCAGGCCTGCCGGTCGACCCGGTCGGTCGACCGCCAACGGTCAGAAATCTGACCGTTGGAGCCACGGTCGACCGCCCGGGTCGACCGAGCCACCGGAGCAGAGAGCCGAACTCTCTGTCGGTCGACCAGTACAGTCGGTCGAGATTTCTAGAGAGCAGAGCCCTCTGGAGCGGTCGACCCGTACGGTCGGCCGTCCTCCAGTGCACAAAGGCGTGCACGTCTGTGCACGTCGGTCGACCGGACCGTCCGGTCGACCGACTTCAAGGTTAGTCGACTATAAAGAAAGCAAGTCGACTTATCTAAAGCCTGAAACAGAAAACTAGGATTTAAAAGTTAGTCTTTTTGGCTCAAATAAAATCCCATAAATACTTAAAAATCTACAAAAATAGTTTAACCAATATACTTTGATATACAAACATGCTTGCACAAAATCAAGGCATGTTATAAAAGATTTGGACTATTTTTGTAATATGAAAATATTTGGCTCATGTGAAAACTTGTATTTTCCAAAAAACTTATTTTCTAAAACTCTTCATCAAATACAAAAACAAGATATACTTTTAAAGCATAGTGTGTATGGATATGATCCACTACACAATCAAGATGAAATATCTATGTTTTTGGCATTAAGCATAAACTTGGTTTTGGTTGAAAGATGTAAACATGAATATCAAAAATCAAAAAGTATTTTGTCACAAAGAAAAATCTTTTCTAAACTAAAAAATCTTTTATGAAAACAATTCTATCAAGAGTGTGTGTGTGATATATACTTGAGCAATCCACCAACTATTCTATCCTTTACATTTTAACTAAAACAAAAATCTTATACCTAAACACAAGTCTTCATCTTGAAGTCTTCTCTTGAAGCCTTCTCATCTTCTTGACTTGGTCCAAGCTTGATCCAAAAGCTCCTCGGATCACACCGTGCTAGCTCTAAATCTTGACATTTTATCCTTTGTTAAGCTATGCACCTACTAAGATCTTGATAATGAACCTGTCACTAATTAAACACAAGATCATTTGTAAACATAACTACATGAGTTAATCATCATCAAAACTAGGGTGGAAGGCCTTTGGGCCAACAATCTCCCCCTTTTTGATGATGACAAAACTCATGAAGTTATATATGCATGGATTAAAGTAAAGCTTCAAAGAAGCTCCCCCTTAGCTCATGCATAGACATAAATAATAATATATGACAATGAGGCACATGAATATGTATGCAATTATGGAGATAAAACATGCAACAAGCATAAATCAAAATCTTCTTCTCCTATTTGCAATACAAAACATATATGCATAAACCTAAAATCTTATTATGTATATCTATTGTTTATTTGGTATGCATGAGAAAACTAAACACAAGTATGCATATAAACTCAAAATTTTTCTCCCCCTTTTTGTCAATCATCAACAAAGGGGTAAAAACACAATCAACAAATCAAGAAGGGGTAATACAAATCAAAAATTTGAATTTTTTTTTAAATTTGAACTTTCTTAATAAAACACGTTTTGAGATATCAAGTAAACACATTTTTTTATTTTGATATCAATGTTGAAAACATATTGCATAAGCTTTAAGAATTACCAATTGAAAGTTGAATTAAGCTTAGCAAATAGATCACATATATGTATGAAAAGATAATACCAATAGAAATTGATATAATTTAAATTTGAAAGCATTCATACATACAATCAAAATATGAGTATATAAAAATCATATTGATACCAATTGAAAATATCCAAAGATACCAATTGAAGAGTAAGCTTATCATATACTCTACCATATGAAGAATTTGCACTAGTTAATATGAAAATGTTTTAAAACTAGTACGGAATCCTTCAAGTAAGGAATAAAGCAAAAATGTCAATTAATCTCAATATTTCTTTAAATCATGAAGACATGAAAATCATCACACATTTTTTTATTAAAAAATTTATATTTCAAGATATATGTATGTTTTGACAACACAATAAGTATACATACATATCTCTTAAACACAATTGAGTCCATATAAATAGATTTGCATTAAAGGCAAATGACTCAAGAGGTATACATGTATATCTTAAAGTTTGGCAAAATACACATATACATGAAATGAAAGCACATGATCATAACACAAATCTAAAACGGGAATACAAGTTTAAACATGTATGTATCATCAAAACCAAGCAATACAAGCACATTTCAAGGGTTCAAATAAGCATTCAAGCACAAATATAAATAGATTTATTTGTGGCCCATGATATGTACAAGTATAAATCTTAGTGTTGACAAAAACTAACATATAAACTAATATTCAAATCATGAAGCATCAAATAAATTTTGAGAACACAAAAGAATTTAACCATAAAAATAGGATCATGTGTATATCTTAATTGAATAACTAGTATAAATTGTTTTTAAAAAACTAGTTAAAGATCCTTCAAAAGTATAAAGTCATATGTTTTTCATGAATTATACTAAATACATAAAAGTTCAAGCACTCATAGTCATAAAGCTCAAAATTATCTTGAAAAGTAAAAGATGAGTGTTCAAAGGTTATGTAAATGGCATTTTCATGAAAATAGACAATGAAGCTCAAAAAGATCATAAGTCACATTTTTTTTTAACAATTCAACTCAAAAACATTTTTCATAAAATCAACAAACTTCTAGGTATATGTATGATTTATCCAAATCTAACAATATGCATACATATCCCAAATATAAAAGAGTCTATTAAATGTATTTGCATGAAAGCAAGAGACTCACGGGTATACATGTATATTTATTAGATTTGAATTAAAAATATATATACATGAAGTAAAGCATAAAAATAGGCAAAAACATGTATAAAAGAGAATCATCAAAACTAGTCTATACATATGCATATAGTGGATACAAATGAGCATGAAGTTCAAATATATATGAGTCAATTGTAGTTCACTATTCATATATGTATAAATGCAAGTTTGACACATTCTACATCTAAGCATGTAAATACCACATGAAGCACACAAAATATGAACATGCTATATGATATATGAAATTAAAAGCATGTACATAAAAGTAGGAGTTTAGAGATTGTTACCAACTCCAAAGCTCCAATTATGGTGGTTGTCCCACCAAAGCTCCTTGATAGTGATGCATTCAAATGTATGTCCATCAAGTCCATTGCATCCACTACCAAGGCACCAATCCTCTCACGTCTTGTGAGAGCCCTCACCTACATCAAAAGTAAAAGGTGGGGATTTTGGTACCCATATTTTCTTGGGTCCTTTGGGGTTAGTCTTGTTGTAAGGCACCCAAGCATTTTTATTTTTAGCAAAATTAAAATAATGCAACTTGTCATAACAAAATTTTGCTAAATGGTCTTTGCGGCCACAATGTGTACATTTGTACACCTTATGATGCTTATGTGTGTGTGTATGATCATGGCGTGCAACATAAGCATATGCATGATGTGGATGTGCATGAACATGTGGAGTTTGTTTCTTTGAAAACAAAGACTCCAATATAGAATGGTTGAATGCACATGTGCTCAAAGTTGAGCTCAAATTATTTATTTTATTTTTCAACAACTTAATCTCACTATCATCAATGGTAGCATGTAAAGAGTAGTGAGAAATAGAATCATTTTTCTTATTCTTTTTAGAAACATCTTTTTCTTTTTCAAACATTTTATTTTTTAAACAAGAATTTTCTTGAAAAACAATTTCTTTTTGTTTTCCACCAAATCAATCTTATTTTTCAAAGACATATTCCCTTCACATAAATCATTCAATTTAGACATGAGGAAAACATTCTCATTTTTTAAATCATCTTTTTCTTTTTCTAAACATGCAATTTTAGTTTTAAAAGAATCGTTCTCTTTTAGCATGCAATCAAAATTCTTTTTAATTTTCTTATTATCTTTTTCTAAGCATGCAAGGTTATCTCTAAAAGAATCATGTTCTTTATGCATGCAAGCAATGTCCTTTTCAAATTTTTATTATCTTTCTTAATCATGTCATATTTTTCAAGCAATAATTGACAAAATGTAGAAAGCTCTTCATATGACATGTTAACATCCTCATCCTCGGATTCAATAGTTACCTCAAGGGGTTATCCCCTTGGACCATACAGCACTTGTTGGAAACGTCACTTCCAACATCCGAATCGCTCCCCGCATAATATAGATCCTTTTCGCCAAGGGAGGTGATGATGTTCCAAGCTACAAAAGCCGATTCAACATTAGAAGCCCTAGAAAGATATTCATCATTTAGGGTACATTTAAGAGCATGAAGGGCTTTTGAGTTAGTCTCAAAATACTTGCTATTATTAACATAAGAATCATTAGTGGTAGCAAGATATACATGAATGCCTAAGGCCTTGAGGTACAATGACATCTTAACCTTCCAAATTTGGATGTTAAGAATGTCAAAGGTGGGTGGTGACATGAAGTCCATGGTATGTGTACAAAATATTGTGATTAGCCTAAAATGAGGATCTTTAACTCTAGGTTGTTAGACCCAAATCAGAGTACCAAGCTCTGATACCAATTGTAAGTTCACCTAGAGGGGGGGTGAATAGGTGATGGATAACCTAATGGTCACTTAATGCCAAATAATGCGGAAGCTAAAACTAATTATGACCAAATAAAACTTTTACACTAAACACTATGTATAACACAAGAGTGTTGCCGAATTCTCCGTGAAGGGCTCTGGACAAACTCCTCTAGATTCCCCTTGAATGGGTTGAGGTGCCGCGTTGGCTCTCTTGGTTGAATACAAGTGTTAGCAACAATCCCACGCAAGTATATCAATTAAGCACAATGAATATCAAGCATATAAAGATGAGCACAATTTAAGCATGCAAGATATAAAAGAGATAGAGAGAGAATGAGCAATCGCAAACACAAGGGTATGTTTCGAGGTTCGAGCACCCTTGCTCAACATCCCCGCCTTCGACACACGAAGGATTTCCACTATGCAAGATCCCAATGGATCTCTCCCCGGTGCCGCAACACCTACAAGCCCTCGGACTCCCTAGTCCCGTACACACGCAAGCTCACTAGCTCGCCGAGGCCGCACCTCAAACCACCGAGTTCACACAAGAACTCTAAACCACCAAGTCCTCACTAGGACCCGAAACAATGCGAACACACACGTCCGCCTTCTCAAAGAACAAAGATGAAATGATCACAACTCTTGATCACCTAAAATCCTCTCACAATAACACTCCTATAGAATAAATAGCTCAATGGGTTGCTCAAGTGTTTGTGTGAGAAAAATAAGGAAGAGAATGGTGGAGGAAAACTCAAAGAATCTCTTTTAACACTCTTGAATAAAATCTTCCCTTTAGATAGGAAATATTTGCTCTCAAATATGTGGAGAAAACCCTTTTAAAAGAATAGAAAAAACTGGCTCAAAGCTTCCTAAAATCTTCTTGCAAAACAATGACCAAACCCCCAAATTTATAGGCCAGAAAAATATAGCCGTTGGGGTCTGTCAGGCCTGCCGGTCGACTCGGTCGGTCGACCGCCAACGGTCAGAAATCCGACCGTTGGAGCCACGGTCGACCGCCCGGGTCGACTGAGCCACTAGAGCAGAGAGTCGAACTCTCTGTCGGTCGACCCGTACGGTCGGCCGAGATTTCCAGAGAGCAGAGCTCTCTGGAGCGGTCGACCCGTACGGTCGGCCGTCCTCCAGTGCACAAAGGCGTGCACGTCTGTGCACGTCGGTCGACCGGTCCGGTCGACCGACTTCAGGGTTAGTCGACTATAAAGGAAGCAAGTCGACTTATCTGAAGCCTGAAACAGGAAACTAGGATTTAAAAGTTAGTCATTTTGGCTCAAATAAAATCCCATAAATACTTAAAAATTTACAAAAATAGTTTAACCAATATACTTTGATATACAAACATGCTTGCACAAAATCAAGGCATGTTATAAAAGATTTGGACTATTTTTGTAATATGGAAATATTTGGCTCATGTGAAAACTTGTATTTTCTAAAAAACTTATTTTCTAAAACTCTTCATCAAATACAAAAACAAGATATACTTTTAAAGCATAGTGTGTATGGATATGATCCACTACACAATCAAGATGAAATATCTATGTTTTTGGCATTAAGCATAAACTTGATTTTGGTTGAAAGATGTAAACATGAATATCAAAAATCAAATAGTATTTTGTCACAAAGAAAAATCTTTTCTAAACTAAAAAATCTTTTATGAAAACAATTCTTTCAAGAGTGTGTGTGTGATATATACTTGAGCAATCCACCAATTATTCTATCCTTTACATTTTAACTAAAATAAAAATCTTATACCTAGACACAAGTCTTCATCTTGAAGTCTTCCCTTGAAGCCTTCTCATCTTCTTGACTTGGTCCAAGCTTGATCCAAAAGCTCCTCGGATCACACCGTGCTAGCTCTAAATCTTGACATTTTAACCTTTGTTGAGCTATGCACCTACTAAGATCTTGATAATGATTTTGTCACTAATTAAACACAAGATCATTAGTAAACATAACTATATGAGTTAATCATCATCAAAACTAGGGTAGAAGGCCTTTGGGCCAACACTCATAAGCCCCCCAACATCCATAGGATATCGGTTCATCTTGGCCATAACTGATTATTTACTTCTCAAAATGGGTGGAAGCAATTCTCTTTAGAGAATTGAAGACATCTGACGTGATCAAATTTATCAAACATCATGTCATATACAATTTTGGCATCCCTCGACGAATTGTCCATGACAACGAGCCTAAATTGTCAGCCAAGCATTCCAAAAATTCTGCAACAAACTCAGAATCTAAAGTGTGTCATCAATGGCATACTATCCAGCCACCAACGGTCTTGCAGAAGCTTTCAACAAAACCATTAGCAAACTTCTCAAGAAATTCATCTCAAAAAGTCAACGTGATTGGGACGACGAGAAATTAGGGGAATGTCTCTGGGCCTACCGAACAACGGTGAGAACCCTAACAAAAGCTATGCCTTTTTCCTTGGTGTACCGGTGCGAAGCTGTACTTCCGTTAGAAATTCAAATTTCATCTCTACTGGCTACCCTGGTCACAGAGATGACGAACGAGAAGAAGCATCGACTATGACTCCAGGAGTTAGAATCTTTAGATGACAAATGTCTACAAGCTTTACAACAAATCGAACTCTATCAAGGTTGAATTTTCAGAGCCTTCAACAAGAAAGTAAAGGAACGGTTTTCAAAAAAGGTGACTTGTCTTAGCTGTCAGACGACCCATGATCATGACACATAAGACAAAAGAAAAGTTTATTCCAAGTGGGAAGGACCGTTTGTAGTAAGTCAGTTTACTCAAATGAGGCTTATCGTCTCACAAATCCAAATGGTGATATGCTCATGATACTCATCAATGGCAAATACTTGAAGAAGTATGTTTTTCATTGATTTGCGAAAGGGAAAACTTACAAAAAAGTATCGAGGAGCGAAATTATAAGTAATTCTTTGCAGGAAGAAGATTACAGGTAGATATCCTCTGAGATTTATGTGAAAGTGTACCGGTAGGAATCTGATCAGCGCGCGATCACTTATCTCTTTGATGATGCGATCGATCAAGCGATCGGACTGCTGCCTGATAAGATTCTCTTCTCGCCTGATTCGGGGAATTGAAGAATAGAGGGTCGGTAGAGCCCTCTAATTAGAAAGCCTGCTTCTGGAGCAATCTCCTCCCTATGCTTGCCTGTCTCTCCTCTTTTTTCAGCCCCTTTCTCTGTGTGCCTCTGGTAGGCTATTTATAAGGAGGAATAGGGGTACAATTATCCTAAAAATCTGAAAACAGATTGAGTTAATCTGTTTTACATCTGAAGAGTAGCCTCGCCACGAGGCTAGAGATAACTTTCGCGAAGCTAGGAATAGCAAGTAGCGCTGATCTCTTGATCTGCTCTGCTAAATGAGGGATACTCCCTTGATTCTTTCCAAATAACTGAAATATCTCCCCTGATCTTCTCACCTGATTGGGAGAGTCAAAAGATTATGGCAAGCAACTACTAAATTTGATCTCAATTAGATTTGATCTCACCTAGAGATTTGATGGTCAAAGGTGACCATAAAAGACCCGCAGCGGAGTCGTTGCGTTGAGCGCATGGCGGAGCTGGGAGAAGCATCTAGCAAAGTTAAAAGAAAGCTCTCAGCGGAGCTGGGTAAGCTTATGGCGAAGCTACCAGTCAACCTTTTGCGCAGCTGCGTGGAGCTTCGAACGAAGTTAACTTTCTGTAGAGTTAACTAAGCATTTTCGGGCGAAGCTGAAAGTTAGCTTGCAGCGAGGCTGTGAAGGAGCTTCCTGCGATGCTAAGCAACTTTGATTTCTTATGCGAGACTTATCATGTGGGCTCGTACGAGATTAAGTGTTGAGCTAACTTAGTGTCCCTGGACCTGCTTGGGCCTTCTCACGGGCTTTTAAGGATGACCTCGGCTTACTGTCTGCTTCACTGGATCAGTAGAGTCCAAGTTGCTGATTCGTCCCCTTTGAGATGGGTGAAGAACTGGTCGTCGGCTTGTCTGTCACTTGTCTTTTGTAGATGTCAATAAGTTAGACCTCGTTCAGCCCAGCTAGGAATCTTGTCTTTTTAGAGTGTCAACAAGACCCCTTCAAAGTTTTCGTAAGTCTGCAATGGAATGGTTCAGACTCCGAAATACTTTGAACTTCTTTGATTGATGGTATGTGAAATGCGAACGTCGCCATAGTGGTTGAGTTCAGCTTCACTTTCAACCCTGCTTTCGGATTGGAATAAGTTCGCCGAGGAATCGTGTAAATTCGCGATTCTGGGTAGCTTCGTGTTTGGGTAGCTTCGCGTCTAAATAGCTTCGCGTTCGAGCCTCCCGGAGTAGCTTCGTTTTAAATCGGGATTGGAACAATGTTCCTTTCCAAGGCTAACCGCTTTTTGCGAGTTACGAGAAGGATTTCTCCCTTTTCTGAGGTTAGAATAACTTCTCTTGTATTTAACGAGGGAGATTATTCCCTTTCTCTAGGCTAAGCATTTAAATACTTTTACTTCGCCCGCACTCCTAAGCTTGAAGCGTCAGCGGCGTGGTCAGGCCATGAGGCATATAAATAGAACACTTAAAGTCCTTTTTAGAGAAACATACTTTTCTCTTTCTGAAAAATCTGTTCATGACATCTCCTCGTTGCCCAGGAGAGGCGACTGAAATAGTGGGGCGCCCACTCTGGTCACTAACCGGCCAAGAGCTGGTGAGTCTCGGTCATCCAGAGACTTTACTAATGGACTAGTGACTTTAGGGAGTTTATCTCCCTTAATTTTTTTAGCTTTACTAGCTATTACAGGGATTGAATTTCCTTAGTTTCTGCATTTGGCTAACTTTCAGAAAAGGGTTCAGAAAGATCTTTCCATGCAGAGTTCCTGTCTTGATCTGTTAAGTCTGCTTGTTAAATTTGTCATGCAGGCAAGGCTTAGGACTTGGCCTCTTCAAGGTTGAGCCAGTCTTGCCATATAGGTGGGGTCAAGACTGCATCCCTCTGGGCCAGTCTGGCCCTGTCATATAGGCGAAACTAGGACTTGGCTTATGCTGAGCTAGTCTATCATCACTGTGCAAGCGAGGCTATCCTTTGCTCAACTGAAATCCATCTTTAAGGCACAACTGGATCGGATTATGAATTGCTTTGCCTAAAGAATTTGACTTAGCATTCCATCTTTGCATTTTTCTTTTGATTTAACGCTAACTTGTTTCCAGTTTGCATTGCAGCGAACTGTGCTCGCCAGTCTTTCGTCTTGATGAAAGAGACTAGAAACTTGCTTCTTGATTTTCAAGTTAAAGGTTTGACCATAAGTAGGAGAAACATACTGGAGCAGCTGATATGCGTTCCAAAAAGAGATTGGCAGTTGCTTATCCGAAATGATCCACTTCGGGAAGGGGCTGGTTGTCGCTTATCCGAGATGATCCACTTCGGGAAGGCGGACGTTACTAGTAAGGTCTCAGATCCTCCCTTTACTAATTTTGTTTAAGGAAGATCCAGCTTTCTGGTGGCAACCAATCATTTGCCAATTTTGATCAAAGAAGATCTAACTTCTTGATGGCAAAATCTGCCATTAAGCGAAGGATTACGGCCTTGTGCAGGAGGAAGACCCTTCGTGTCCAGTTGGGATGGTTCATCACCCTGAAAGTAGATAGGATGATTCTATTGTATGAAAGACAATCTTGATGTAGTATCAATGTATCTTCCCTTTTGAATCAATAAAAATGTTATTTTCTGCTTGTCTACTTTGTTTCCTTCCCTTTTTGATTCGAGAACACCTGGAGTGGACTAGCTTAGGTAAAACTTCCAGCGAAGTTGGAGACAGACTCCCAACTAAGTTAGGAACAAGTCTCTGGTGAAGCTAGCACGGAATTTTCGCGAAGCTAGAGATGTGCTTTTAGCGGAGCTAAGGCACGTCCCTCAGCGAAGTTACTCAAGCGTCGCGCGAAGTCAATGCTGAACTTACACAGATTTAGCCCTTGGCGGGGCTGGCAGTCCGACTTCTCGGGAAGGCGCTTAGGCGTCTTTTCAAATTAATTTGAAACAGCCACCTGCGCTCCTTTCGAGGAGGCAAGATTTAGGCAATCTTAGGCCTATAAAAGCCCGATTGGGCTAAAAGAGAAGGAATTACTTCTCTTTGAATTTTCAGAGCACACCAATCTCTTCTTCTTCTTTCTTCTTCGTTTGATACTTTAAGAACTTTTTAGTTCTTCCATGGCCCCCAAAAGATGAGCAGGCAAAGAGGCAGTGACCTCTGCGACGGAGGGGCCACCTCCTCCTCCGGTCATTGAGCGCCCCATTGCAGGTAGGGGTTTTTCCCTTTTACTCAGAGATTTTTATCTCTTTTCGAAGCCAATTTTTGCTATTTCATGATGAATCTAGAACGATTCATTGTGATCCAGTGATCTCAGGGAGTTCAACTCCCTTAATTTTCTTTGCCGAATTTTTAGGGGATTTAATTCCCTTTAATTTCTCAACTGAAAATTTAGGAACCGAATGGTTTCTTCTCCAAGCTTCTGTACGAAGCTAACCCTTAGGCGGTTCACATCCTGTCGAATAATAAGATGCGAAGCCAGCCTTAGAAGCGTAGCTGAAAAAGGACTTTAAAGTCCTTAGAATAACTTAAGCACTAGTGCCTTTATGGCGAAGTTAGCCCTTGAGGGCTTCTTCGCATTCTGTTCAGCGATAGAATACTAGGCAAAGCTTCTAGAGCGAAGCTAACACTTGGATATTTTCTGCATTTTGCCCTCGTACAGAATGTGGAGCTAAGCTACAATTGCGAGGCTGAGCGAAGCTAATCCTAGGCTAGCTTTGCTCGGAGAGCGAAGCTATGCCTTAGCAAAAATTATATTCTTGCTTTAACTTTCTTTCAACAAATGAACTAATCATAGTGTCTTCTTGTTTCTATAGTGCACTATACTCTGGGTCCTTTGAACAGTCACTTTGGAACAGCCAGGGGACTGGATGGCAATGTTAGCCTGCAGTTCCAAGTACGGGCTTCATTATTCAGTGAGCGGAGTGCTCCCGGTCGGGATGCCCTTATCTATGCCGGGGATTAGCATACTATGAGGAGCATCTTAACTACCGCTCCCCTCAAGGATTGTGACCGAAAAATCTATCGGAAGCCTGGCTTTATGTTCGGGGATGAAGCGCCAGATACCGATCGTCAGCTGCTAGCCGGAGAAGGGCAGTGGATTTTCAATCTGGATGGTGAGAAGTATTATCTCTCATCTAGCAAGCGTCATTTTCCGTTGTCTTTCTTCCAATGCGTGATGAGGGTTCGGAAGATGCAGTGGCAAGTAACTCGGACTACTGACTCCGTTCATGTGGGAAAATTGAAAGCTTCATCTCCCGATTATACAAGGGCGGGTCCTCCTCGTTGTATATTGGGTCTCCACCCTGGGAACGTTCTTCCGGACATCCAGTAGGAGAAAATCCCGCGATGGCTCAGACTTTTGGAAATCAATTCTTCATAGCTCATGGAATTATCCAGCCACTGATTTCAGGACCCCTGGGTGGATTCACCCCACAAGGCCTGGTGGAAGGAGTTGACCTTATATATCTTAGCCCATTTTGAAGAGGATCTGGAGAGACTGGGACTCTACGAGGTCGTCAGGGCGACCTGTTACGGCATCCAGATGAGCGTAGCGAACTTCTACGCCATCTTTGAGTTATACTGAGCAGCTACAGGGACTTTCTTCACCCCTATAGGCGAATTGGGCATGGCTTTGCACGAGATATGGGAAATCTCTGCTTTGCCCTTGGGATCTCTCCCATATGAAGAATATTTCCCGTGCGAGGCGGAATTGGCACTTCTGGAGAAGCAGGAGCCCACTTTGTTTGAAACTTACCAGGAGTTGATGTGCCGCCTTTACATTTGCTCGAGTATGCATGGGAGCCATAAGGGAGCTTCAGGCAGTTCGAAGAGCTAGGGGAATTATTTGTTCCCCAACCTGGAAGATGCTCCTGAGGCAGCTCACTGCGGGATTGCATATGAGGACATTTTTCGAAGGATGCGGGAACACTCCCAAGGGGATATGATTTTGGAAGAGGATGATGGACCTTACGAGAAAGGTGATATTCTCTGGAGTTTCCATCATCAGACTTGTCGACGATGTCTCAGAAGGCACTTTTGGCCGATTTTTTATCGGTTTGGCTGAAGAGATGTGTGGTGCCCTCTCCCTCCAGCGACGTCATCCTTCTGACTGTCTTATTGCCGGCCATTCATTTAGTTCACGATCGTTCTCTTGGACTTCTCCCGGAAATGGTGTGTTGTATTCAGTGGAGCCTTCGTGCATTGACGGAGGCTTTCTTTAGGCCACCAACGACGAAGAGGGGAAAAGGCACTATCCTGTCTCACGATGGACCAAACCCTAGGATCGGTTTGCCATACACCTATCTGATAGCATGGTTCGCCCTTCACTGCCCTTCCATTATCCAAGCCAGTAAGGAGCCTCCAGAACGTGTCTGAATGGCGCTTCTCCATCGATTTGAGGGATGTTCGTGGTTGTTAACTTATGTGGCTGCAGTTCGCAAGCTGCTGTGCCGGTATGATGTTTACAGCCTTTTCCGCTGTTTTCCTACATTCGCGATGCAGGCTACGGCGAAGAATTCAAGGATGTAGGAGATGGGCAGACGTCTCTGAGCCGAGGAGTCTTCGAATGGCTGGTTAGCATTTGGCCATCCCATCTGGTGTACAAGAGCGTGGATACCTGCTACTTGAAACCTTATGTCCCGAGTCGGTTTGCTCGACAGTTTGGACATGACCAACTGTACGTAGGTAACCTGAACACCAACCTGGCCTTTAATGGGAGCCTCATTGATGGTGCTCGTGCTTAGCGGTTCTACATCGCTGGCTGTACTGAGGCGCGGTTGTGCATGCCGCTGAGGACTCCGAATCTTCAGACAACTTTGGGGTTCTGTCAGTAGTACAGAACTTCGAACTCCATACCAACCGAGTTTTCTATTAACTCTGTCACACCCCGCTTCCCAAAATACGTTGAAGCGGAGACGGGACACGAGTCAGCGACGCATATACGCAAGGAAAATACCTCACGTATACGCGCTAAGCCTTAAGTAACCCGAAATAAGCTATAAATCTAACTGTAATAAATCATGATTACTGCAATATTGCATATAAGCATTCACGCATGATATCATATAAATGAAGACTGGAATAATAACTAAATCTGATATAATGAGAATCAGGAAATAATATGAAGGCTAGAAAGATAAGAATACCGGAATCGAATAGGGAGAAGCTCCAGCTCTTCGCGAAGCGTACGGTCTCATCGAACACCTACACAATAGAAACAAAGCGTCCAATATCTGGACGAGCAAATTCAGGGTCGTCAGAAAGCAACCTGGTGAGTGTGTGTGTAAAGGGGAAAGCTCGTGCATATAAACAATGTGCACAAAATAATAACAAGAATAACTGCAGATATAAGTTCACTGAATAACATGATAAACAAAAACTGAAGGATAACTGAATAACAACATGTATGTAGATAAAAAGTCAACTATCACAACTATAAACAAACAACTGATGCCGAGATACGTAACCTAGCATATGTCACCAGTCTGCTTGGTTATTATTAACCTAACTAATGTAGTACTTAACTGTGTCCCATACCACAGCCGTTTTCCCACAAACAAACAAAGTTATCGTTGTTGTAACTGCCTGCCAATGTAGTGCATGTGTTTTGGAAGAGTACCGTGCATGCCCGGTACCACGGTCTAATACCCCTGGCGCTGAACCAGGACAAGCCGCAAGGCTCTGACAACTGAAGACCACAGCCCCACACGAAAAGACAACTAGTGTGGCGCCGTAATCTGGGCATCGCCCTGACAACTGACAACTGAATAGGTAGCCAGTACTACCTTGGTTCCCATGGTTGGAACCTACAACTCGGTACCATAATAAGTCCTTCCAAAATACACGACATGCATCATCAGGCAATTACCCTTATTCCCGGGTTATAGTGTCTTTTATTAATAAGCAATCAATGTGATTTAGTATGTAATAGTAACTGATATCTCCAACAACTGCTGATGTCAATAATAGCTGGTAATCTGACAACTGACAATTGATATCTAACAACTGTGATATCTGACAACTAATATCTGACATCTGAAATAGAATACTGGAGATATAGCCACTAACACAATAGTGTCACAAACAACTAGTAACTGATACAAATACTTGACAACTACTATAAACTCTGAACATATCATATGATCACCAACAAATAATCTCACCAATAACTGATAAACTGATGACTGCTATCTGATAACTCTGAAATACAAGATCACTGATATCGAATAGATCACTATCACAATAACTCAATCTCTATTCATTGAAGTAATCAATAACTAAATATGAAGCACATAGTATATCCTCGAGATCAACAAGTCAAACACATATCGAAATCATATCTAAGTAGGGAATCATCCTCAAACAACTGCAATCTAGAATAGTTCACTTATAAGTCAATACCAACAGCTCATCCATACTCAAATGATATAATCAGTTGATACATCCAGGAACCCTTGCTTCTAATAATCCAAAACCAATATGATATCACATATCGAAGTCAAAGGTAAGATATCCACACATCTAGTCACAATCTAACAAAAATCGGTCATATCTAAATACTGATCAATATCCAATGTAAATAATATAAATCCCAGTTCGACTCGAACTCCAACTAAGTCCATATTCTGATCCAAACATCAAGTGATCCAATTTCTTAGTAAAGTAACATCATAACAAGTCCATCATCAATATCCGAATGAATCATCACCTAATATTACCAATAAAAGAATAACAAGTCTAAGAAGTACTCTACATAAAATATGTCATTTGTCCTCAAGTATGATCTAGGCCAACTAATCAGTGGATCGAAATGAGTCACTGTTTAAGGTACATCAAAACTATGCCTAAGCCAAAAACAACAAACTGCCAACACATGAAATGATACTGATACAAGCTCCTATCAACTACGTAATTAAGGTGAACAATCATAGATGTCTCATGAAGTAATACAAGTAATCAAATTGGTAAATATAACGGAAACACATGAAATGATAAGTGCAACATGTAAACGCATACCGACAACAATAAATAAGGAAATGCATAAGAACGAACACTCACATGAAATGACGTGGTTTCGGAACTGAATCATCGTCTGGTCTTCACTGCACGAACCGGTACTGATCTACGGATCATCCCATGGATCGGTCTTCGGATTGACTGCGTATCGGGTCCACAATGAGTACGAATCTGGATTGGGTCCGGGTCTCCTACAAAGAGTCTGGATCTCACCGAATGGGTCTGAATCACTGAAGCACGCAACTGTACACATAAATAAATATAAATATACGCTAAACACACTCCCGAGCACACTGACACATACGTGTACACCCACGTACATACATATATTTACGTATATACGAGTATGCACATACATACACAGTTCCACGCACGCATGTGTACATAAATATAAAATACATACACACACTCTCATACGCGTATATAAGCTTATATACATACATACATACATACACTTGCATGAATTAAAATACATAGACATGCACATCCATCATGTAATATCCACAATAATGCCCAAACACCCACATAATAAATATAAGCATGCACTTAATTAAATATACATACATAATAACATTCCCATGTATTAATACATGCATAAATATACATGCATATCACAACTACACTCACGCACACAAACCATACACATTTAATTAAAGTTCTCAATTATTATAACTTCACCCTTACACAAATAAATACATAACCTCGAGCCGATTTGCGGCGCACCGACGGAGGCTCTAGCGGAGGCGTCAGGGGCCGTGGAGGATGTCGTTGGATAGAGAATATCGCCGTGAAGGGCGTGGGTGCGTTCACGCTCGGAGATGGTAATCCACGGCGATCCACGGAGGGCCGGAAAACGGCTCGGAGGAAGGCATCTCACAGAGTTGCTTGGCTTGCCTTTTACATAAATAGAACCTTGGGTAAAAATTTTGAAATATTCATTGATCAAGAAAGCTTGGAAGAGATGCATAATAATTTAACAGTAATTATTATTTCAGGATCTTTTGTAGATCTCATTAAGGGTTTCATTTTGAACATTTGTTGATCTCTATTCATCAAACATTAAGATTTCGTGAAAGAGGCCCATATAGCTGGAGCTGAACATATGATGATAGATGGGTATCTTCCTCTTCCTAAATACAAGGTTACTATGATTGTGGGGGAGGGGGCATAGGGGCTGTTAGCATGCTGGGATGAAAGAAAATTTTAAGATTTACTCTTTCATTTGACAGTGGAAAAGAAACATACAATCCAACTTTTAAAATAATTAAAGTCTTGCAGCACTAGTTATTATAGTAAGGTCAAAATGTTAAAAACTATTTAAAGCTTCCTCTTGGCTCCTAGACAAAAAAAAACAATGGGATGTTTACTTTTATAAAGTGAGGTTAGCTGATCCTTGAGCAATTACTATATGAACTTTAGATCTACTGAAACAGATGCATGGGGTAAAATTAGCTAACATGGAACGAAACTCCTATAGTGGATCAAAGAAGCTGGTGAGGACTAACAAATTAGTAGAGAAGAAAACAAATGCTTTCCTGGCTTGTGGGAGAGGCATGGCATGGATTCGTTTTCAGTGTTCACACCAAGGTGAGTTGCGGCCACGGGGAGTGCTCTGGGCTGCTGGGATGGAGACGCAAGGTGTTGTCGAGGAGGCTTGGTTGTGGCTGCTGTTGTTGTTGGGGCTTGCGCGGGGGTGCCGGGAGGCGGCCTGGTGTGGTGGTTTGCAGTGGAGAGGAGGAGGAAGATGAAGATTGGGGGGGCGGCTGTGAAGAAGGGGATTATTATTAGGGTTAATAATTAGGGTTAGGGTTAATGTGGTGGTTTAAATAGGATTTAGATTAATGGGTATTGGGTTGATGGGTTTGGGTATGAATAGATAATGGGTTGGATCTAAATGGGTAAATGGGTATTGGGTCTATGGAAATGGGTATAGGATCACCAATAATAATTAGCAATACTAATTACAATAATAATAGCAACACCAATAATGGTAATCATCAATATTAATAACAACTACTACTAAAACAAGTAGTAATAATAATAATACTACTAGTAAATTAATAAAAATACTCGAAATAAATTATTAATAGTAACAGCCACTACTAACAAAATAATTAATAATCAAAATAGAATTAACGGTAATTAGTAATTAAATATGCTGATAAATCATAATAGTAAATGTAAAGCCAAATTATAATTTACATATTTGATAATAATAATAATCACAAGAAGAAGTATTAAATTAAGTTAAGTGATAATCTTAATAAAATAATTAGTAAAGCAGAATAAATACTTTAGGAAAATAAAAATACAGTATTTCTAACTAGGGATCTTACAAACTCTTTTGGCGTGAAGTTAATCTCTCAGCGGCTGAAGCAGAAAGTCACCGAGAGAGGCGAAGGCAAAAGGGTCCGCGTGCCAGGCCTCAGGGAGTTTGAAGTTACTGCCGATAGTGAGGCTCCAGACGTGGAAAGTCCACGCTTTGAGGGAAACGCAGGTGCTGAGGTTCCGCCCGATGCTCCTGGAGGGGTAGGCACGGCCCCCATGGAACATGTAAAGGTAGAAGAAGTGGAGGAAAAAGATCCCGACGTCCACTTCAAACGAAAGCGGCAAGGTGAATCTCGCAGGAAGAGGGTAGTCAAGAGGCCTCGTCGCTACACTCCCACCATTATTACAGAGGGTGAATCAGCCGTGGTGCATCCTCCTCCCACTCCGTTAGTTATTAAGCTATCGGTCCGAGGCAGACTGTTGATAAAGCTGCTCCTGACCTAAGTAAAATCTGCTCCATTCTTGCGATATATACTTATATATATTTCATGCAACTCATTTGTTTATCCTATGATTCAGGAACCGAGACGGCGAGAGAACCGAGAACCGAGGCTGTAAGAGAACAAGGGGATTATTATGATTCTCTGTTCACTTATAAAGAGGGTGACGAGGCTAGTTACTTTGTCGTCTCAAAAGATTCCGGAGGTGACGCGGCTGACGTCGGTCCTTCGGGTGTTAGGACCTCCAAAGGAAATCCCCTGGCCTCCAGCTCTATAGGGTGGACCACCGAGGGTTCGGCGAGTAAAGGTGGGCCGGCCGTCCGTGTTGACTCTGCCAAAGATTTTCCTATGGAGCCTGAGGAGACTGATGCCGCCGTCGAGGAAGTTCGGAGAGAAACTGCGGCCAAGGCGATTGAGGCGATATCATCTTTTGGTAATACTTTGATCTTTTGAGAGTAATTTTCTCTTGATATTCATTGTGCCTTGCTCAAACAAAGTCTTGCTACAGATGTTCCGCCTTTAGGTGCATCGACTCCAAGAGAGCCAGCCAATCTTCCTGAGGGAATCAGGGGTGAACCAAGTACTTCGACCGCAGCGGACGCTGTCGAGTTGGATGCTTTGTATCACGACCTGCCCTCTTATCATCCCGAACCGGTCAGTGGAAAAGAGGCTGAGGGGACAGTGGAACCAATCTCACTCTAACTACATCGGTAAGTGAGATGCCAGTAGTTTTGCCAACGCTGCCTGTCCTGCCAACTGCAGAGCTGAAAGTGATTGTCAGTCCTACTTCTCCAACACTGGTTGTTGAGCCAGCTCCCCCGGAAGTAGTCACCAGCCCTACGTTGATTGTGGCTAGTATACTGGTCTCAATGAGGACTCCTCCGAGATCACTAGCGACCCCTCATATTTCTCCAGGCAGGGCTCCTGCCATTTCCTCTATAGTTATGTCAGTGAAATTGGTGGAAACTTTGCCTTCAGGAGCCACTCGTTCATCGGGAGTAGTTGAAGCCGAGAATGAATTTGTGGCTGAGTTAGTCGACAGCTTTTATAAGGGCTTGAAGCGATTTGTTGCTTTGGTCTTGAAGGGCTCGACTACTTCGTTATCTGCTTAGAAGGTTGTCCTCTCTCGAAGTATTGACAGCATTCAAGACTTTAGAGGGGATGACCAGGCCGCCACATTGGAGCTTCTGGTGGACAGGCTTAAGAGGGATGTCGACGAATGGCGCCATTTCAGCCATTCAGATTTGGAGTCCTCAGTTAATGAACAGCTTGCACACCTCGATGCTCAAATGCATGAAGCTCATCTTGCCGCTCAAGAAGCAGCTAAGGCAATTTCTTCCGACTTGAAATCCTTAGAGACAAGGAAAGTAGAACTTGGAGATGCCATAGATGCTTCTAACAGTGCTCTTCTCGACACTGAGGATAAGATTGAAAAGGCCAAGGAAATGATCAAGAAAGTCAATCTTTTTTTGTCCAAGGCCGAACCAGTGCGTCTTGAGGAGATTGCTCGGATAGAGTAGCTTAAGGCTCAGAATGATGAAGTCCTGCAACATGAGCTGGCACAGAGGGCAACTTTGGCTGAAATTGAGGCTCGTCTGCCCCAGACAGCGAGCTTTAACGAGGCTGAGTTGAGGTCGCAGGCACTTATCAGGGCTGCTGAGGAGAGGAAGAATAGGCTAGCCACTCTTGAAGAACGGATCAAGTCCTACGAAGCACCCTCGGAGCTTGTAATCCGTGTATCCATGTATCCCTCTTTTGGAATCAATAAAAAGTAGCTTTATTTGACTCCCCTGTTGCATTTCCAACTTGTTTTATCTTCTGAATTTTCAATTCTTACTTTCAAGTTGTATTACAATCCTCAAAAGGAAAAAGAATAACGATATAACTAATCTAATCAGCGGTGATAAACTGATAGGGTTAGTTACACATTTGAGAAATGATTTGACAAAGAAATAGTCCCTACTGGACTAAAAGATGAGATTGGATATCCATCGGTTCAGAGGTGACAAACTGGACATAACTGATTAGGGATTACCAAACTCGGGGTGTTTATTGTTCAGAGGTGACGAACTGGACATAACAGTAAGCAAAAAAGAGAGACTTGGCTATCTTTCGGTTAAGAAGTAACATGGATTATTGTACTCCAAAATTGCATTTTTATCACCACTTTTACACATATATCCTTGATCATTCCTTTATTAATTAATGCTATTAACCCTTTTTTTGATTATGGTGTGTAGTTGCTTAAATGAGAGGATAAAGTTACAAGAAGTTTCATTTTATCCCTAATCCTATCTAAAGTTGGATTAAATTGAATCCAAAGGAGGAAAGGATTAATCTTCATCTCCTATTCAAGATCAAATTCGGAAGATAAAGTCTTAAAAGATGAAGGGATAAAGCTAATCCTAAAAGGGAAATGGAGGATAATTTAAATTAAATGGAGTTCAAAATCAATTCAGACTCAGATTCTGACTGTACACCTTTTAGTATTCAGATCATAACTTTTGATACAGATATTCAAATCTGATGATTTAAGATGCTACAGAAAGAAGACGTGAATGACTACAATTGTTATGTTTACCACACTGTCTAATTCAGCCGTTTGATAAGTCATATTTAGCAAACAACACGTCAACTTGCTACAGGATTGAATTCCTTATTGAATTAGGAAACCTTCTAATTTGTATCCTATTGTGATTAGATTTGAGGCCTATTTAAAGAGTTGAAATCTCTCAATATCAAATATCTCCACATCAGAGATTATAACTTAGGATTTTTCTTTTAGTCTCTTCTCCAAATTTCTTTTGTATTTTAGTTCTATTTGTGAGAAGGAGAAGCCATTGTAATTCGAGGTGACAGATCAATACAAGGTGCTTTCTTTCTTTTCATATCTCTTTTGTTATTTACTTTATTTTACTTTTTCTTATTTTTTATTTCTTACTTTCTTTATTTGACATGTTTACCATGAGTAGCTAGATTTTTCTCATGGCTTGCTAAGACGTCACCACCATCACATCTAATGTCTAGTAGATAACCAGATTAGATCATATACATGCCTACTCCAATCTTTATTCTTGAAGACTCATTAGGATAAGCAACTAGTTTAAACACTTTTTTATTATTCTTCTTAATCTATACTTGATAAATATCTTGATATTTAATGTTCAACTTTAATAAGTGTTAGGGTTAAAGATTTGCTTGTACTTTCTAATGATCTTTCTTACTTTATACTTGACCGACAATCTTGATATTGTAATGTTACATCTTGGTTAGTGCTATTTCAACCCGTATCCTAGTTTTCCTTCTATGTATCTTACTTGATTTTGTGGTAGAATATCATGTTTAGGATTTAAAGTGAAGTAATTATCTATCTAGCATTAGCATGTATGGTGGTTGATTATTAGTAAGCTGTAAACCTTTCTTTTAGTTTGTTTCTTTATCCACATACAATCCATCCCCTCTTTTCCACGTTCTTTAAACAGAGAAGATAAAAAGAAGACAATATTACCGAAAAGCTTCCATCGCATCTCTCCCTGAGGTTCAACCCGTTTAGCTTTTGCTACAGCGGTTAAATTGTAAAAATTCAGAGTTTAAACCAATCACATATACTTTTCATATTCCCTATACTCTGTTTTGTGCAATCAAATTTTGGCGCCGTTACCGGGGAGGAAACGGTATATATTGTTTTCTAACTTAGGATAGATTTTTTATTTATTTATTTGTTTATCTTTGTTTTTTTAACATTTCGTATGTGATATGGTTTATTACAATAATTTTTTCAATTTAATGATAATTCATATTACACCCCGACCTCTTTTGAATTGGATATTCCCAATTTTAACCAACCAAGCATGCATAGTTGGTCTTATCCAAATCAACATATGCCCCAACCTCAATTTCATGAAACGAATTAGAATAATCATCTCTATTCCTCACCGAGTCAATGGGGATATAACATCCCTAAGCCATATTATCAACCATCTTTCCAACCATCATCTTCATATACTTCTTTTCTCACACCACTAATAGAAGAACCTACCTACTTGGAAAAGAGTATAGAATCCATGATTCAGTCCTCAAATGATACATTCGATAGGTTAGAAGAAAAAATAGATCATTTGCAAAGTTTAATGAATGAGCAAATTTCTAGACTTTCAAACATCCTTGAACTAACTAACCAAATTGACGAGATCGATGAATCATGGTGTCTTGAAGACCTTGATCAAGATTCAATTTCATTGCATCAACATGAACTTGATCAATCCCAACTCTTGGATAAATTGACAAGTTTTAACTTCAATGAGATTGAACTAGATTGTGAATGCGAACCCGATCCTCAACTTTGTGATCTAATTCCAAAATTTGAATCTATGTTGACTCCGGTGCCTTTACCCAAGTTGGAGCCAATTTCCGAGCAAACATAATTCCAGTACCCGTATATTATGAAATTGGATCACCTATTTTGGATAGTCACCTTTGTTTCATGGATCATAAATACGAGCTTAAATTCTTTGATTTGGAGACCACTTTTGAACCAAACCCAACTCTGGAAGCTAAATTTAATTTTCCTGAGCCGGTATTAGTTCCTAATCCTATCATTCTTAAGCCCAAATCAATCACTCAAGTCAGATTCTATTGTTGGACCAAGGTGTAAATAATGATGACTCTGAGATGGTATTTCAAGATTGGTCATACCACCAAGATAGTTTCAATATCAGGATCGTGCATGATCTTATTTATTTGGGGGATAATAACAATGTACATAGGAAAGAGGTCTTAAAAGATAGGTTCCTTGATGATCTACAATATTTAGATTGGGTAGCAATACTTGGCCCAATCCGGCCACCACCTTGAGGTGACATTTTGCCTTCTCTTTCTTCTTTTTCATGCATACATGCATTCATCCATACATTGAGGACAATGCATGAGATAGGTGTGGGGAGGGTTTACTAACATACTAACATAGGTAGATACTAACAATTTTTTTTAAAAAAAAACTTTTTGAAAAGGAAAGAATATTTTGATTTATTTCTGTAAGCAATTAAGTTAATTTTAAGGAATAGGAAAATCATAATCAGGATTTCTTAACATTTGGTCAAAATAAAAATTATTTGTTTGATTTTTAAGTTTAAGAGAAAAAATTGAAAAAGTAATTTAGTCTTAATAATTTTACCTTGATGAAATATGCATGTTTTAAACACTTACACACTTGGGATTCAAAACAAAGACTCTTGTATCTTAGAAAATATATATATATAAAATAAACAAATCTAGTTATTGATTAGCTAGGTACTTTGGCCTAAGAAAGCCTTGGTACTTACACGAAAGATAATTACGTAAGTTTAAAAAAATATATATATAAAAATACATTATATGTATTAACACATCTAATAATCAATTAGTTAGGTATTAGGGCCTCAAGAAGCCTAATTACTTACACGAAAGAAAATTAGATGAGTTATACATATTTTAAAAAAAAAAAGAAGTGCTTAAAGGGCAACGAAGTGGTAATACTTCAAACTTCTTAAAAACAAAAAAACAAAAGAAAAGAAAAGTAATAAATGTATAAGGCATGCAAGTTGAAGTTGAAGAATCCCAAGTAAAAAAAATTATGTTCACAAAGATGCATATGACTTAGGGTAAGATAATAAACTCGATGAGAAATTCAGTTTGAATCCTAACCTAAATTGATAAATAATTACTTGAATAAAGACTAAGTAAAAGAATGATACATTTGATAATCCTAAAAACTTATAAATTTCTTAATTTTTACAAAGATGTTTCAAATATTTTCTCTCTTTCAAAATGGTATTTCAAAAATACTAACATTTTATTTTTCTTTCTTTATGAATTTTGTGGGTGGAATTCACTGAAAACCCTCACGAGACAGCACTCGTCTTCTAGGGTAACCTAGAGGTTTAATGGCTTGTTGCACGTGCTAAGTGCAATCGTGATTCCTACGAAAGTGAGTTAGGTTAGATTAAATTAGTTTCTAACATTTGGTTTTGCTCGAGGACGATCAAAAGATAAGTGTGGGGGTGTGATTGTTAACCTAGAGGTTTAATGGCTTGTTGCACGTGCTAAGTGCAATCGTGATTCCTACGAAAGTGAGTTAGGTTAGATTAAATTAGTTTCTAACATTTGGTTTTGCTCGAGGACGATCAAAAGATAAGTGTGGGGGTGTGATTGTACTCCAAAATTGCATTTTTATCATCACTTTTACACATATATCCTTGATCATTCCTTTATTACTATTAACCCTTTTTTGATTATGGTGTGTAGTTACTTAAATGAGAGGATAAAATTACAAGAAGTTTCATTTTATCCCTAATCCTATCTAAAGTTGGATTAAATTGAATCCAAAGGAGGAAAGGATTAATCTTCATCTCCTATTCAAGTTCAAATTCAGAAGATAAATTCCTAAAAGATGAAGGGGATAAAGCTAATCCTAAAAGGGAAATGGAGGATAATTTAAATTAAATGGAGTTCAAAATCAATTCAGACTCAGATTCTGATTGTACACCTTTTAGTATTCAGATCATAACTTTTTATACAGATATTCAAATCTGATGATTTAAGATGCTACAGAAAGAAGACGTGAAGTACTACAATTGTTATGTTTACCACTCCATCTAATTCAGCCGTCTGATGAGTCATATTCAGCAAACAACACGTCAACTTGTTGCAGGACTGAATTCCTTGTTGAATTAGGAAACCTTCTAATTTGTATCCTATTGTGATTAGATTTGAGGCCTATTTAAAGAGATGAAATCTCTCAATATCAAATATCTCCATATCAGAGATCATAACTTAGGATTTTTCTTTTATTCTCTTCTCCAAATTTCTTTTGTATTTTAGTTCTATTTGTGAGAAGGAGAAGCCATTGTAATTCAAGGTGACAGATCAATACAAGGTGCTTTCTTTCTTTTCATATCTCTTATGTTATTTACTTTATTTTTGTTTTTTCTTATTTTTTTATTTCTTACTTTCTTTTATTTGACATGTTTACCATGAGTAGCTAGATTTTTCTCATGGCTTGCTAAGACGTCACCACCATCACATCTAATGTCTAGTAGATAACCAGATTAGATCATATATATGCCTACTCCAATCTTTATTCTTGAAGACTCATTAGGATAAGCAACTAGTTTAAACACTTTTTTATTGTTCTTCTTAATCTATACTTGATAAATATCTTGATATTTTAATGTTCAACTTTAATAAGTGTTAGGGTTAAAGATTTGCTTGTACTTTCTAATGATCTTTCTTACTTTATACTTGACCGACAATCTTGATATTGTAATGTTACATCTTGGTTAGTGCTATTTCAACCCGTATCCTAGTTTTCTTCCTATGTATCTTACTTGATTTTGTGGTAGAATATCATGTTTAGGATTTAAAGTGAAGTAATTATCTATCTAGCATTAGCATGTATGGTGGTTGATTATTAGTAAGCTGTAAACCTTTCTTTTAGTTTGTTTCTTTATCCACATATAATCCATCCCCTCTTTTCCACGTTCTTTAAACAGAGAAGATAAAAAGAAGACAATATTACCGAAAAGCTTCCATCGCATCTCTCCCTGAGGTTCGACCCGTTTAGCTCTTACTACAGCAGTTAAATTGTAAAAATTAAGAGTTTAAACCAATCAAATATACTTTTCATATTCTCTATACTCTGTTTTGTGCAATCAATGGACATAACCGATTGAGAAGCTACCAAGCTCGAAATTTTATCATTCAGAGGTGACGAACTAGACATGATGACAAAGAAATAGTCCCTACTGGATTGAAAGATGAGACTTGGTTATCTATCGGTTCAGAGGTAACATGGACATAACCGATTGAGAAGCCACCAAGCTCGAAATTTTGTCATTCAGAGGTGACGAACTGGACATGATGACAAAGAAATAGTCCCTACTGGACTGAAAGATGAGACTTGGTTATCTGTCGGTTCAGAGGTAACATGGACATAACCGATTGAGAAGCCACCAAGCTCGAAATTTTGTCATTCAGAGGTGACGAACTGGACATGATGATAAAAAAATAGTCCCTACTGGACTGAAAGATGAGACTTGGTTATCTGTCGGTTCAGAGATAACATGGACATAACCGATTGAGAAGCCACCAAGCTTGAAATTTTACTGGACATGATGACAAAGAAATAGTCCCTACTGGACTGAAATATGAGACTTGGTTATTTATCGGTTCAGAGGTAACATGGACATAACCGATTGAGAAGCCACCAAGCTTGAAATTTTGTCATTCAGAGGTGACGAACTAGACATGATGACAAAGAAATAGTCCATACTGGACTGAAAGATGAGACTTGGTTATCTGTCAGTTCAGAGGTAACATGGACATAACCGATTGAGAAGCCACCAAGCTCAGGATGTTTACTATTCAGAGGTGACGAACTGGACATAACAGTAAGCAAGAAATAATCCCATCGGGGGAAATAGGATTTGATTATGAACACCATGGGGATTTTGATATCTCCTTCGGATGTTATTTGGAAGAAATTGTCAGAGCTATAGTGTTAACGTGACAACCAGAAAAGTCTACTGAGGACTGATAGACTTTGAAGGGAGTCTATCAGAAACTTGCTGGGGAGTTAGGAAATGAATCCCATAAAAGATCATATATCAGAGAACTCCGTGGGGATTTGTAAAGCAACTTGCCAGAGGTGTAATGTTAACTTGACAAGGATTCATTTACTGTTAGAGGTGCTTGAACATAACAATAATTTGAGTGGCCCTGTCGTTCTGTTGAAGAGAATGACAAGCGGGGTTTATTCACTGGGGATGTTGGTTTTATCCGTTGGGGAGTAGATTAGAATCTTGCTATCAGAGGTTTAATGTTAACATGATAGGTTAGACTCATCATTTCGCAAGGGATATGAAAACCTTTATATGTGGTCTTACCATTTCATGGATGAGAATTGATAAGTGATCTTGGAGAGGGAATCAAATGGGAACAGGTCCCTTAGGATTTTTAGCAAATCCTCAGCCGTCAACGGATTTGATATGCCTTTACTAACTACCATTTGAGTCAGACTAGCCATGCTATTCCCCTCAGCATGATGAGTTGTCAAGGACTTATGTTGGGCTTAAAGGCTAACATTTTCCTCTATCCTTAATTGCAGAATCAAATGGGAACAGGTCCCTTAAGATTTTTAGCAAATGCTCAGCTGTCAACGGATTTGATATGCCTTTACTAACTACCGTTTGAGTCGGGCTAGCCATGCTATTCCCCTCAGCATGATGAGTTGCCAAGGACTTATGTTGGGCTTAAAGGCCAACATTTTCCTCTATCCTTAACCACTAGGGGCGTTGGATTATTTTGTTACTGTATTCATAACCTTGATTCTTCTTTGAGACAACCAGTGTTTGATCAGCTCTATACTGGTTTATGGTTGTATGATCTCGTTTAGAGAAAGAAAGAAGCGCTCCTTTTGCATATCTTGGATCTAAAGGTCTTGATCAGGAGTGCCATGTTAACTTGATCATGAGAAGGATCCTATCAAGGATAATACTTCTTTAAGAACCTGTCGTTGATCGGCGTCATGAGTAAGTCACCATCTGAAGTCATAAGGCGATATGCCCCGTTTAAATAGACTATTTCTATCACAAACGGTCCTTCCCATTTGGGCTGAAATTTGCCTTTAGTTTTGTGCGTCGTGATCATCGGTCGTCAGACGGTTAAAACAAAATCTCCTTTCTTAAAGACTCTTTACTTAACCTTCTTATTAAAGGCTTTTGAGATCCGGGCTTGATACAACTCAATGTGTTGCTGAGCTTGTAACCGCTTCTCATCTAGGGCTTCGAGCTCTTGGAGTCGCAACCGATTGTTGTCCTCCGTTGTCATCTTAGTCATCAAAGCGACTCGTAATGGCAGCATTTAGATTTCTAACGGTATGACTGCTTCGCACCCGTATACCAGGGAAAAAGGTGTATTACCTTTCTGGGTCCGAACTGTGGTTCGGTAGGCCCAAAGACATTCACTAATCTTCTCATTCCAGTCTCGCTTATTTGATGAAACGAATTTTTTGAGTAGCTTAATGATTATCTTGTTGAATGCTTCCGCCAAGCCATTAGCGGCAGGGTTATAAGCAGTTGATGCCACATTCTGAATCCGGAATCTATCACAGAACCGATAGAATACTTGGCTTGCAAATTGCGGACCGTTATCATGGATGATCCGCCTAGGGATACCAAATCGATGGATGTATGGTGTTTGATGAAATTAACCACATTAGAAGTTTTAACTTCCACCAGTGGTATATAGCTTCTGCCCACTTTGAAAAGTAATCAGTTTTTGCTAAGATAAATCGGTGACCTTTATTGAGGAGGGGCTGATTGGCCCTACGACATCGATTCCTCACGCTTCAAATGGCCACGAAGCAACAATTGGATGGAGCAACTCTGGAGGCTGATGTATGAACTCCGCATGAATTTGGCAGGCCTTACACCTTCATGCATATTGGATGGCATCGGCTATCATGGTTGGCCAATAATACCAAGCATGTGCAATCGGTCCTTGAGTTTTGGATCTAGCTGATGAGCTCCGCATATGCCATCGTGCGCTTCTTTGAGCACTTCCTGTGCCTCTAAATTAGAAAGGCAACGGAGGAGGATACCGTCGTATGAACGACGGTACAGTGTCTTCAGTATTGGATCATAGTAAAAATGGAGAGACCTTCGTCTGATAGATGCCACTTCTTTAGGGTCGTCCGGCAGCAAATCATGCAAAGCATAGTCGATGAGGGAAAATCGCCAATCTCTCGGTTCAAGATCGGTCGAGATGTTATAGGCCTCTTTGGTTCTCAACATATATTTAGAGCAAACAAGGTGTCGAGTCGCCACGGTAAGGTGATACTTGTTGTCGTCTGGTAAGGCTAGCGTTGTTGCTAATGCAGTCAGAGCATCGGCCCTAGTATTCTGGGATCGAGACACGTGACCGATGTAAAAGTCATCAAATAAATTAGCCATTTCGATGACTGCGTGATAATAAGGTACCAAATCTTCATAACGGACCTCATATTCGCCTTTAACCTGATTGACAATCAGTCTTAAATCGCCATAAGCTTCAAGGTAGCGTACCCCCATTTTGTGAGCGAGCTGAAGACCAATGAGTAGAGCATTGTATTCTATCACATTATTGGAGCATAATTCCGTCAGAGAAAATGCCCTAGGAAGGACATGGCTTTATGGTAAGATAAACACAACCCCCACACCGGTAATGATCTTGCCTTAGGGCCTATTAAGGATGCTCCATCGAAGAACATCTGCCAAACTTCATCCTCTGAAGTTATATTAGATTCGAAGACTTCATCTGGAATCTCTTCATGAAGTTTTGAGCTTTTCGGAACTGAATGAGCAGCTAAGAACTCTGCAAGAGCCTGGCCTTTAACCACCTTCTGAAGGACAAAGAGCATGTCGTAATGAGACAAAAGGAGGGCCCATTTAACTAATCTAGAATTCAGTGATCCTGATTTCGTCATGAGGAGATGCAAAGGATTCACTCTGAAAATAACATGTATGGTTTGGCCGACCAAATAATGTCGTGCCTTCTGAGTAGCAAAGACAAGAGCTAAGCATTCTTTCTCAATAGGATTATAGCGAGATTCCTCCCCTATCAGAGTCCTGCTCAGATAATAAATAGCTTGTTCGTGATCATTATCGTCTTTTTGAGCAAGCAGAGCACCAAGAGAATGGTCCATAGCTTTCACATAAAGCAGGAATGGTTTTCCTGATGTGGGAGCTACTAAGACTGGAGGTTTTGCGAGATATCTTTTGATATCTTCGTAAGCTTCTTGACAGGCTTGATCCCATACAAAAGAAACACCTTTTTTCATGAGTCGGGTAAACGGTTGACAGCGGCCTGAGAGATTTGCGATGAATCTTCTGATATAAGCCAGTCTACCTTGCAGGCCTCTAAGTTCTTTGAGATTCTTAGGCGGATGCATGCTCTGAATGGCTTTAACTTTGTCTGAGTCAAGATGAATTCCTTTTGATGTAACAATAAATCCAAGGAACTTGCCACTCAAAACCCTCAAGAAGGATTTTGTCGAATTCATCTTCAGTTGAGCCCACATTATGTCGAACATCGTTCTCAAGTCGCGAAGATGGTCATTCTTATCACGGCTTTTGACAGCAATGTCGTCGACATAACATTCTACCATTTTTCAGAGATGATCACGAAAAATTATACTCATTGCCCGCTGATAAGTCGCTCCTGCGTTCTTTAACCCGAAGGGCATTACGGTATAACAATATACCCCCAACGGTGTCCGGAATGAAGTATGCTTTTCATCATCCGTATACATCTTAATTTGATTGTACCCTGAAAAGCCGTCCATGAAAGACATTCTTTCGAATCCGCAGGTATTATCAATCTGACATCGGTGATAGGCAATGGGAATTCATCTTTAGGACAGGCCGTATTAAGATCGCGGTAGTCAATACAAATCCGAATTTTTCCATTCTTCTTGAGAACGGGGACGATGTTAGCAACCCAATCTGGATGTTGTTTCTCCCGTATGAAGCTACATGCAATGAGTTTATGGACTTTGGCTTCAATAGCTTCTATAATGTTTGGACGAAATTGGCGCTGTTGTTGCTTGACTGGCTTGGCATCAGGCTTGATGTTCAGACGATGCATGGCTACTTGCAGATTAAGTCCGGGCATGTCTTCGTAGTTTCATGCAAAGACATCTATATAGTCCCTTACAAGTACCATCAATTCTTTTCTTTCTGTGAGTGATAAGCTTTCACTTATAAAGATGGGCTTAGGGTGATCTGGACTACCCAAGTTAACCTGGATCACCTTATCTTCAGTAGGTGGTTCGCGTTGTTTGAATTGCTTTTCCCACTGGAGATCCAATTGCTGAGCCCATGGTTCCTCATCAGTAGGTTCCGCTGGCTCCAATTGGCTGCTTGAAGTCATGCGGTGAGATTCTCGAACATCGTTCCCACATTGACATCTGAGTCCCATTCAGAGGAAGAGGTAGAGTGTGATGGGATCGGTTCATCATCTTTGGACTTAACCGTTGCTAGTGGTGTAGGTGTAACGTATCCCAACCCCCTACGTGTGTCATCATAGTAATTTGCCGGTTTCCTTCTTGACACAAAGTTGCGCAGAAAACCACGTCTTCCTTTTCTGAAATTCAGGCCCTTCTCATGTTGCAACTTGTATCCCATTTTCCTCATCATATGCTGCACTGATCGTGTATAATGGAAAATTTGTGGGGTGTCTGAGTCTGAACTTGAACCTGCGGTCGCAGACCTTTGCAGTTGGGCTTTACCGAATATTAACGGTAATTGACCCTCTTTGGATAGAGGAACCACTAAAACGGATCCTTCTATAGATTCCACGGATGTACTTAATGCACTTGGTTTATGTAAGGGCATGTGCAGAGAGCTATCCGTAACGGATTTAAACAATTCGACACTCACAGGATAATCAAAGGAAATATTGTCATTAATTACCCATTCGCCCTCATCTTCAGAAGGAGTGTTACATTGGGGATTATTAAAACATACTATAATTGGTTCACCAACCAAAATAGTTGGCATGTCTGCTTCAGACTCTGAATCTGCCTTATTGCCACTATCATCGTTGTCAGGCAATGAGTCCTGTGCTGTGTCACTGACTTCCTGATATAGAAGAGCATCAGTAAAGTAATTTTTTACCCCTTTGAATGGTTGCTTCTCAGTGAAGACAGTTCGTACTATTGCATCATCTTCAACATATTTGAAGCACTGGTGCAGAGTGGAGGGGACAATCCAATTAGCGTGGATCCAAGGTCTCCCTAGTAACAAGTTGTATGACGTGTCAGCGTCAATGACATAGCGCGTCACCTCTGACTTCAGGCTCCCTATTCGGTAACGGAATCGAATTTTTCCAAGTGGATGACTACTCCATGCATTAAAATCGTATATTGTTATAGTGGTTATAGACAACCGATACAGTGATATGCCAAGGAAGTAGAGGAGCCTTTTGGGGATGATGCTGAGTCAGACCCCGGGTCAACCTGTACCCTTTCAATGCATGTCGAACTGATGTATCCAGTGTAATACAAAGGTCGATCGTGCTTGTTATCCTTGAGAAGTATATCCTCCGCTGTGAAAGTAATAGTAGGTACCTTTGGTTGCACATGATGGCATTCAGGGCAAGAGGGTCAAGTGTTACCCTTAGGGATTTCTGGCATATATGTCAGGAATGATTCTGAGGTAGCCAGTGCTTCTCTTGTCTCTTTCGAGAGACGAAGGAGCTCGTGTATGGTGATACGAGCTGGGATATTAGCCAGCTGGGCCAATATGTCAAAACGAAAGGGCATGTTAAGCCCTGGGCCTGAAGGCTTCTTCAGGACATGGTCAAACCGGATTTCTTTCTACTTCTCTTTTCCCGTCGTCGGGAGCGGAGCCGGTGTAGATATTTGTACTGACGTCGTCTGCTGTTGTGTCTCGTCAGTAGCTTTCTCATACTGTTTTAAGTATGATTTTTCAGATCGAGTACCTGTCAGCTAAGGTACATCAGCCTGCTTTGTGCAAGAATGCTTTTCCCCTTCAGAATCGCTAAGAGAAGCTGACGTGAGGTTGCCATCATCCGGCAAGATAGAGATAACATTGCAAGTTTTGCCCTTTTACTTGGATTTCTTTGAATCCCATTGTTCGTCTTGGGTAAGGTCTGGGTGTATCCACATGATTTCTCCTGTTTCCAATGTCAAGGGAACAAGGCCCTTACTCTCTTAAGTTTTTGCTGAAGGATGCTTTACTTCTAGCCGTGCTTCAGGGATTGGGAAGGTCCTATCGGGTAATGTGACTTTTGGGGTTTTGCCGAACTCGAGGATCACCATGTTTGCAGTAACTTTCTTTTGCTCTAATTTCAGAGTCAGAACTCCGGCGTCGACTAAAGCTCGAATTTTGTCCTTGAGGACAAAGCACCTATCAGTAGGATGATGAACCATCCTATGGAAGAGGCAATAGTTAGGATCATTCGTGCGTCCCACTTCATTAGGGCACCGAACATCTGGCAACTTCAATTTATTCCTTTTATGAAGTAAATGGAATATTGCGACCACCTGTTCGTCTTTGAAGGAGTACTGTTTCGGAGGAAACTTAGACTCCTGATTATTGAAGCTGCTCTTCTTGGCCTTCGAATGAACGTCCCCTGATAATTCAACGGACATAGTCTCTTTCCCTTTGGCTTGGGAAGACTGCGCTATGTCGCTGCGCCCCTTATTATTCATACCCCATTTGCCTTTAGGGGTAGATGGTCCGAACTTCTTAGCCGACTTTTCGGCTATCTCAGCTTGTTCGGCTACTTCCTTTCAGGTATGGGCTTTGACAGTCCCCATGTGAATCTCCACTTGGTCGAGGAAGTTATGCCTGCATGTCTGCAAGAGCATGGGTAATGGCATCCCTGCTGGGCACATTAGAGACAAATTTCTGAGCCGCTCAATGTAGTCTCGGACAGATTCACCCTTCCTTTGTACGGTAGAGAGGAGTTTGTCCATGGTTACCTCAGTGTCATCCTCATAAAAACGAGAAAGAAATCGAGTTTCCAAGTCGATCCAAGAATTGATAGAGCCCAGAGGTAGGCTTCAGAACCAGTCGAATGCTACCCCTTCAGGGTGCCAATGAACAGTCTGGCCATAATAGCATCATTGTCTATAACATTACCAGTCTGAGACCGGACGTAGTAGATGTGCTGGTTTGGCGAGCTCTTACCATCATATGTATGTAACGTCAGTGGCTTGAACTTCGGTGGGTATGGTACTGAATCCCATTTCAAAGAGTAAGGACGGACTGCCCCTACTTTCTTTAGTTCATCCCTCTGAGCTAGGGATGCGATCTGAGCTTGGATGCCTTTAAGAACTTCAGCGTTCATAAAAGAACTTTCCTTTGACTTCTCAGTCTTTGGTTGTTCATCACTATAATGTTCTTCCTCATTATGGTTACTCCCGGTATCATTGTTATTCCGCTTAGTGAGGAGTTGAGCGAGCATATATTGAATGTTTCTAAGGCTTCTTGCTGGGCCTTGGAGGTTTGTTCTTGAGCCTCAACCATCGACGGAGGTTATCATTACCGTTATCAGCCATATTCACCGACACTCTATTTGTTCGCACCGAGCTGACTGTTGCCGAAGAGGCATACCCACTGTCTTCGTCCTCCTCATCAGACCATTAGAATAATCCTTTTATTGGTTCTGGTAGTTACTGCAGTTGAGGAGGATGGCTGCTCATAACTGTAGGGTATTGCGACCCTAAATCTGGTGTTTCGGAAGACACCTTCTTCGTATACCAAGACTTAGCTTAAGCCCGGACTATAATCCAGATCTGGAGAACCGGAGGGAGGAGAGTTAGCAGTATGCGGCGCTCACCTGCCCCTACGCGGTTTTCGTCCCCTTCCGATCATATTGACGGATGCAGAGGGCAGATCTGGTAGATCTTGCGATACGCTCCTTTTGCGATACTTCACAAGAGCTTGCACCGATAGTCGATCAAAAACTGATTGTCGGTTTAGAGGAGTGGCGGAGATTGGTCCTAACCGGCAATGGACTGAGTGGACCATCACCAACTGACATCCTACTTGTTGATAACAGGAGGGAGAAGTCTGGAGTGATTCCGACTTCCGTTCGCTTGCTAAGAATTCTCGCAAGTCAGACCCAGCCAAGTTTAAGCGGCTCAGCGTAGAGGCTTGGGTAGATCGCGCATTGATGCGTTCAGGTAATTTTGACACCATCTTCTTGCTCGTAAGCTTTGGAAGCGAAACACGGGATGACGCATTGTTCTTCACATCACCACAGAGGTGATTGGTACTAAATAGTGCTTTAGCTCTAGTTTCGCAGCTAAGAACTTTGGGAGGCGCTGAAGCTGCATAAGCACCACTATCAGCACCCAGGGATAATCCCTTAGCTCCGCTGTGAAGGGCGAACTTAACGCTTGAGGAACCGGGTGGCGATGCACGCTGTGATGCTTTGTTTGCCACCTTGCTGCGAAGGTGGTTAGCACTGCTAGGTGCTTTAGTCTAGCCTAATGGCTGGGAACTCCGCGCGTATCCTGAGGTACTGGCGCTGTGCTTGCTAAACCATCAGTAGCTTCGCTCGTGAGAACGAGGTTGGCGCGAGGAGTTACTGCTCCTGGATTGGGCGAAGGCAGAGTTGCCGCCCTAGCCTCGCGGTAAATAGTCTCGACGAAGCAGGCAGGCATCTTGCCTTTGTCTTCGCAGGACAGGCAAGCCTATGCCGTAGCTACGCCTGAAGCTTCATATGGAGCTTTCTATTTTGGCCTCCACATCTGCTTTGGGAGGGGAGATTTAGGTTCGCAGGGAACCTGGCTAGCCTCGTGTGAGGCTGAGAGGAGTTGGGAGGAGGCTCCTTCTGGTTTCTGCTCCGAAACCTTGGCCATTGAGACTTTCCTATGCTTCCGTATATGGAGCACTGGACTACCTTTAGAGAGGAGCTCTTCGAATTTTTCTTGGTCGAAATGAACGACCAAGTTTTCAAAAGTAACGGGCTCAGGATTCTGACCCTTGCATTGTGACATCATCTCCTTGTTGCGCCAGAAGACCGTAATAGGCTTGCAGAGAGCCTTATCTGTCTCAACAGAGACTTGCTTCGAAGAATCAGCCAGAGAGGCTCTAGCTACGCCGACCTCCTTGTACTTGTGCATACGTAGGGGATTTTTGCTACCCCCAGGAAGAAGTTGCTCGAACTTCTTTTAGCCAGGGTGAATGACCGGCGTCTCAGCGATAAACCCGAAGGTCTGGTCGTCGCATTGCGACACTTGATTCTCAGAAGTGGAGAATTCAATCCCCAGCAGAGTCGCCATCTTGTTTTCCATTGATTTGCGAAAAGGAAAACTTACAAAAAAGTGTCTAGGAGCGAAATTACAAGTAATTTTTTGTAGGAAGAAGATTACAGGTAGATCTCCTCAGAGATTTCTGGGAAGTGTGCCAGTAGGAATCTGATTAGCGCGCGATCACTTTATCCCTTTGACCATGCTATCGGTCAGACGATCAGACTGCCGCCTGATAAGATTCCCTTCTTGCCTAGTTCAGGGAATCGGAGAACAGAGGGTCGGTAGAGCCCTCTAGTTAGAAAGCCTGCTTCTGGAGCAATCTCCTCTCTATGCTTGCCCGTCTCTCCTCTTTTTTCAGCCCCTTCTTTGTGTGCCTCTGGTAGGCTATTTATAAGGAGGATAGGGGTACAATTGTCCTGAAAATCTGGAAACAGATTGAGTCAATCTGTTTTACATCTGGAAAGTAGTCTCGCCGCGAGGCTAGAGACAGCTTTCACAAAGCTAAGAATAGCAAATAGCGCTGATCTCTTGATCCGCTCTGCTAAATGAGGGATACTCCCTTGATTCTTTTCAAATAACTGAAAGATCTCTCCTGATCTTCTCACCTGATTGGAAGAGCCAAAAGATTATGGCAAGCAACTGCCAAATTTGATCTCAATTAGATTTGATCTCAACTAGATTTGATCTCATCTGGAGATTTGATTGGTCAAAGGTGATCATAAAAGACCCGCAGCGGAGTCGTTGCGTTGCGCTCATGGCGGAACTGGGAGAAGCATCTGGCGAAGTTAAAAGAAAGCTCTCAGCGGAGCTGGCTAAGCTTGTGACGAAGCTACCAGTTAACCTTTTGCGCAGCTATGTGGAGCTTCGAGTAAAATTAACTTTCTGCAGAGTTAACTGAGTATTTCCGGGCGAAGCTGTAAGTTAGCTCGCAGCGAGGTTGTGAAGGAGCTTCATGCGATGTTAAGCAACTTTGGTTTCTCATGCGGAGACTTATCTCGTGGGCTCGTGCGAGACTAAGTGTTGAGCTAATTTAGTGTCCTTGGACCTACTTGGACCTTCTCACGGGCTTTTAAGGACGACCTCGGCTTACTGTCTGCTTCACTGGATCAGTAGAGTCCAAGTTGCTGATTCGTCCCCTTTGAGATAGGTGAAGAACTGGTCGTCGGCTTGTCTGCCACTTGTCTTTTGTAGATGTTAACAAGTTAGACCTCATTCAGGCGAGCTAGGAATCTTGTCTTTTTTAGAGTGCCAACAAAGTACTATCCCTAATTAAGTTCAACATTACACCTCTGATCAAAGAAGTACTCCCCAAGATCATGTTAACATTATACCTCTAATCGATTAAATATTTCATCCTTTCATGGAAACTTCTTTCCCAAATGAGATCGAGCCAACCGAACATCAGGAGCGAATGATGCATGATATCAACATTGAATAAAACACAAAGGCAAAATTGTTGATTTTAGCCCTGTCACTCTTCTCATGATCTAGTTAACATTGAACCTTTGATCGAAGATGCACCTTAACCAATTGAATGGATTAGAGTTTGGATCCAAGATATTTGGGAGAGAACCAAAGAAGACTTTTCTCTCTCAAAGGATTGCATTGTGGTTGGTTGATATCGAGCTAACCGAATATTGAGAGACAGTGATGCATGATGTCAACATCGAAGACATGATTAAGGCAAACCATTGGTTTTAGTCTTGTCACTCACTTCTAATATATAGACTTGCATCCAACTTCAACTTAGAAAATAAGTCATATTTTGAAGTCAAGCATGCCTAGGCAACAGTTTTAGGCACTCTTCTTCCTATTCATTCCTCTTAATCCAGAAGGATGACTTATTTAGCCTGACTTTTCCATATGTAATGGTGGTATATCTCCCTATCATGTTCGATCGAAGCTCGATTCAATGACAGAGCATCCAAATAATCAGATGAACTGAGAATAAGTTTATCTGATGACTTATCAAGCCAAATTCATTGAAGAAGGCTCCTGATGCATCTTTGCAGAAGTTTTCCAGTGCTTTTGCATTCATATCAAGATGGGGTGATCGATCTACTCCAATGATGGATGAAATGAGTTTATCTGATGATTTATCAAGCTGAATTCATTGAAGAAGGCTCGTGATGCATCTTTGCAGAATTTTTTCAGTGTTTCCACATTCATATTAAAGTGTAGCGACCGAATGAGGATAAGAGTGGACTCCACAAGAAACAATAATATCTCGATGAAATCCCCATGGAGTTTGTATTTACTTCTTTGATCCTCAGCAAGATTCTAGAAGTTATCTGTGAAGCAAAAATCTAGAAGATATACCACGTCACTTACAGTAACACAATAATCCAATGCCTCCAATGGCTAAGGATAGAGGAAAGTATTGGTTTTAAGCCCAACGAAAATCCTCGATAACTCATCATGCTGAGGGGAATAGCTGGCTAGCCCAATTCAAATGGTAGTTAGTAAAGATACATCAAATTCGTTGAGAGCTGAGAGTTTACTAAAAATCTTAAGGGACCTGATCCTGCTAATCCCACCAAAATTTCTTACTAATTCTCTTTCATGGAATGATTGAACTACAAAAAGCTGTATTTATTTTCCCAGTGAAATGATTATAGATCAAACCTGTCACATTAGCATTACACCTCTAATAGTAATTTTTTATATATTCCCAACGGATCCAATTTCACTTGTCATTCTCGACAATAGAATGACAGGTCTACTTAAACTGCGTAGATCACAAAACTAATTATTGTTATGTTAAATATCACATCTCTAGCAGTAAAATTGTCACTCCTCAGGGAAATCAATATTTTTCACGTTAATGATTACATTTGACAATTTATTCTTAATCTCCAGCGGAGCACTAGCCATGTTAATATTAAACCTCTGACAATAAGATTCCAACATATCCCTAGCAGGACCAAACTCTACTTGTTATTCTCATCAATAGAATAGCAAATCCAACAAATTTGTCCAAATCACAAATTCAAATCTTTGTCAAGTTAATATCATACCCCTGACAATCCAACTTGCTAAAACTGCAAACAAAATTCATTACTATTATATTAAATATTACACCTCTAATATAAATAAATATAGGTCAAGTTAATATTACACCTTTGGCCAAAATCACCTAAGTTGCAAATTCGATCTCCGTCAAGTTAACATTACACTTCTGACCAAAATTTGCTCAAACCACAATTCCAATCACTGTTAAGTTTAATACTACACCACTAACAGTAATCTTCTCAATTTTCTCAGTAAAAATGAGACCTTTGGTGCTACATTAATATCACACCTCAAGCACATCTTACTGTTAAGTTCAATACTACACCGTTATTAGTAATTTTCTCAATTTTCTCAGTGAAAATGAGACCTTTGATGCTAAATTAATATCATACCTCTAGCACTGTTAAGTTAAATACTACACCTCTAACAGTAATTTATCTATTTTCTTCACGAAAATAAGACTTTCACTTGCTAAGTTAACATCACACCTCTAACAAATTCCCTGGTCAAGTTAATATCACACCTCTGATAATAATTTCTCACAATTTTTTTATTTAGAATAAGATCTTTAGTTAAACTACACCTTCCCTGTTCAACTTCCTGAGTGAAGTCGTTTGATCATTTACTTACTAAGTTAATATCATACCTCTGGTCTTTTTATAGATCTCGTCAGCAGTCGAGATATGCGGCACAAATCTCGAGCTCAGATCGAATGACGCGTGGCACTGAGGAGACTCGTATCAAGTTGACATCCGCGTCCAGAACTCTCTAATGCGACTGTCGCATCAAGACGACATCTGTGTCTAGGACTCTCCAACGCGGCAGTCGCGTCAAGACGACATCCACATCCAGAACTCTCCAATGTGACCTTCGCTTTTTGAACACAATTGCCATGCGACAGTCACGTCAATACAACATAAGCATTCCAATAAGACTGCGTTTTCTCTCCAGCACAAAGAGTGTGTCTTCACTTCTACAATCAGTTCAACAGTACACTGGCAAAAGGGAATGACAATTTAATTGGTTTAACAGTATACCAACAATCAAATCAGAACTTAGAAAAGTTCTAAACTATATATCTAGATACTTATAACGATCATACCTGGAGGCTTCAAGCAGCTCAACAGTACACTCACGAAGGCCAGAATCCACATAAGATCAAGCTTTGACACTTCAAGAGATTGCCAGTCCAATCATGAAGATTCAAGCTAAATATGAAGTCCAAAGTATTTCAAAATTCATCCCAGTCAACCGTGGACTTCCAAAGACTTTGGAGGGGTTCTATACGCTGTCTAAAAATTATTGAAGATAAGGTTTCAGACGCAGACCTCACACCAGCGCGAATGTCGCATTTTAATTAAAACGTGGACTTCGCGTTCTATGTCGAACGTAGACTTCCATCAAAAGCGCATTATAGCTTCGAACGCGAGCCTGTGAGTTCAGTGTTTTAACTTCAAACGTGAGCCTGTGAGCTCCGCGTTTTAACTTTAACACAAACGTGAGCAGCTCTGCATTCTAACACAAACGCGAGCCTGTGAGCTCTGCGTTCTATCTGTCAATGTGAGATCCGCATTCTGCTGTAATTAACAGTTACAAACTGGGCAATTTATAACCCACATTTTCTCCTCATAAGGGGATCGTTAATCCCCATTATGAAGAAATTCAAGGTGTTAGTTACGCCTACAGATTCTCCTATAAATAGCTATAAAAGCTCTGGAGAAAGATTTCAATAAAGGTCAGCTTTAGTGAAGCTTAAAAGGAGTATTGTTAGCTTTCAAAAGTTCAAGACAACAAAGAAAAAGTTTCACTCTTTCTAACTTGCTGAGTTCAAGATTTTAACATCTCTTTAAGATTCTTTTAGCCGTTGACGTTAGTTGTGCACTTCAACAGTGAGCAAGAAGGAAAAAAAAGATTCGAGGATCAAGTTTGAGACTTGGCTCGTCAACTGAGAACAAGACTCACTCTCTATCACTACACAAAGAAACCGACTTTAAATAAAGAGGAGACCCACTCAAACCCTCATGTATTTTGTAATCGGAATTATTCTGTTATAATTTTTATCCATTCAAAGAATTTTACTTTGAATTTTTCTTGACCAAACAGTGATGGATCTGATCATTCTTGTGTTCATTTTCATGATGATTTTTGAGATCTAGGGTTTGAGTTTTTTATCTGATTTCTACTAGATGATGACGAAGCTGAAATAATCGCAATTCTTTTATGTGAGAAATGCGACTCAAGAATTATGACTCATGACCCGATTTCAATTCTGGGGGAGCTAAATTTTTAGAGGGAAGTTACATAGTGAGAGAAGAGATGGCCGCAATCCTCAAACCATGGTGCGACCATGAGGACTGCAACTATGGTCATAGAAATTGCGACCATGGTCGCAGTCCTCATAAGCGCTCTAAAACAATAAAATGAATATAAAAATGAGGTCTTTTATGTGAGGATTGCGACTAGTATCGCAGTCCTTCACATGAGGACTACGAGTCGTACTCCTGAAGTTGCAGTTGCAGTGAAAGTTCTCATAAATTCGCAGTTCTCACAAAATTTATTTTACAGTTCTCACAAAATTCGTATAAAGTCGCAGTCTCAAAGTCACAATTTCAGTCGAAGTTGTAGTTCTCACAAAGTCGCAGTTGCGATGCACTTTCAGCTGTGGTTGTGGTCATGGTTAAAAGTTAAAATGGGGGTATTTTAGTCTTTTCATTTTTTTTTTAATAAAACCACCAGTCAAACACGTGTTTACAATCTAGCGCCCTCAAAAAAAATGAGGCCCGGGTGAACAAAAAATTGTAATTGAGATTTTTTTTCTAATTAAGTTTTACTATAGGTCGTTCCGTCCAAAATCCCCTTATCTTGTGGCTTTTTTATGAAGGGAGCGAGAGAATATAGGAGAAGAATAGGATTTGACCAAAAATATATCTAAAAATATTAAAAAATAATATCTTGTTTGATACTAAAAAAATTTAAAGATGTATTAGAGCTTTTATTCAGGCCTGACCCATATGTTATTGCGATTCTAAAACATAAGCTCGTCCCGACCGTTTTAATATAACTCACGTAGTCAAATTGGGACACATTTGGCAATTGGAGTTAGGAGTTGAAATTTAGTGCTTTGGGAGAAGGGAGATGAGAATGAGGTAGGAATTAGAAATTTTTTTTTAGTTGTTAAGTTGAAGTTAGAATTAGCAAGAATTGAGAACTGAGATAAAGACAAAGAAAGAGAGATGCTAATTGTAACTTTTTGGTGGGATTGGTAACTCTTGGGTTGGGTGGATTTTAATATGGTTTTAATGGTAGTTTTGGGCTAATTCCTCTTTCACCATTATTTGCCAACTCTTTCCAATTTTTTAGTTTGGTAAGAGTTAAAAAGAATTAGCTCAATTCTTGAGCTAACTCCAATCGCCAAACATGCATCAGGTCTTATTTGGCAACAAGAGAGTTACGCCTATAACTCTTGTTAACTCTTCGAAATAAGCAAATTTCTCAAGAGCTATATCATGTCTTTCAAGGGCAAATTAGGAAGAAAACTGGTCTTTCTTTTACACTTTGCCCCCACTTTTTTGAGGGCAAAGACTAACTCTCACTAACTCTAGATTGGTGAAAGAGTAAGAGGTTTACTCTTGTTGGAGTTTATTCCTAATCCAACACTCTTCTAGCCAAACAAGGCCTGAGAAGACTGACTTGAGCTGGGCTAGCCCATTCCCAGTCTTATTCCCAACTCTAATCATGTTTTATGGGCAATGCTGTCAAAGGTTAAAAGGTTTTGTTAAAGAACATAGGCTTAGAATATGACATGTTAATTTGATAAGTTGGTCACAAGTTTAAGACATACTGCAACCAACACGGCGGCAAAAAGGACTTGTCTTTCTAGTTTTTATTCAAACAGTAAATAAATAACCAAAAATAATAATATTAATATTAATAAAATTTAAGAAGAAGAGCTTGAGGCTTAGGATGCATCTCAATTCAAAGGATTAGCCAATCTCCCATGAAGAGGGTTGTTTGGGTGGTCTTCTCCCTGAAAATTATGGGGTTAGAAACACGGAAAAATAACTGAGTGCAAATTTATTAACTGTTGCGCTATACACAAGTGGGCAGAGATTTAAGCCTTGAAGAATGTCAATAAATGAAGTAATCTCCTCCCTCTAGAAGTAAGTGCATGTGGGGTTCTCACCTTTACAATAATTTTTAAAACAATAATAATAATAAATAAGGGAGAAGTTTCTTTCATATGTTCAAATGGAGCACAAGTAGGCAGAAGTAGGTGATGAGAGCTTGAATTCTTGTAGGCATGAGACATTGTACCTGTACAATTGGTTCATGGCCTCGAAAATATATCATTGTTCAAGGAAACAATTGCATACAGCAGACAGTCTCTTCCAAGATTAATTGAACCACCTGAGTTAGTTTCATTTTGCAGAATATCAATATGTAAACTATATTGTGATGCATTCATAGCAAACCCAATACGTTGTTGGGAAAACAAAATCAATGTGCTAAATTTCATCCTTTTGATGGCTAAAACACTCTGTGAACACTGCAATTAACAACAGTCTTTAACATTCATGTTCCCTGTCATAAAATAGTCCAAGCAGTCGTATATTGCAAATGGCTGACATATACAGAGAACCCCACTAAAGATTATAACCAGTTAACCAGATAAACTTGCAAACAGTGTATATAATCAGACAACAAAAAATTTGATACAGATGGCTGAGTACAAGTAGAGACACCATTTATTGGCTGTCAATTAAACACAGTTCACCCAGATCGCATCCTGTTGAGCTGGTTCAATGCAGGCTGGAGAATGTTGTACAAGACCCAGCCAATGGCCGGAGCCACCACAAACAGCAGCAGCAGTCCCCTGCTATCACTGGACGAAGATGCTGCATCAGCAATAAACGCCAACTCATTAGCCGAAGCACTGTCTGGTGACAGGAGCCCTGCAGCAGCCAAGCCTCCGCCAATCCCCAGACCAACGATAATTCCTTTGCTCCTCATCCGGTTGATCTGGTTAAGAGCTGGCTGTAGTATGTTGAAGAGAACCCAGGCGATGGCCGGAATGATGGGTATCAGGAGAGCGATGCCTCGGTTGTCACCTTCGGCTATGTCAGCAATCTGTTGTGCTGCAAAGGCTGCATCAGTGGAGCTGAGGGTGGAGAAGACAGCACCAGCAATTGCTGCAGCCGCACCCGGGTTAGAGATGTGGGGTGGTTTGGAGATTGACAAGCCTTTGGGGAGGCTATGGAGGGAGAGGAGGGAGAGTGGCTTTATGCCAGATTGCTTCAAAGGGTTGTTTGGTGGTGAGTTGATGCCCAAGCACTTGGCATTGAGAATGGCCATGGAAGCAATAGTTGCCATTGGAGACTGCTGTCTGTTAGGATGGAGGACTTGAGGGAGGCTTGAAGAGGGTGTGGATGTGTAATGAGAGATTGCAATACCTGGTGATTGAAGAGGAGTTATGAAAAAGGCATCTAAATGGGATAAGTGTGTTAGATTCTCACCTTATCCTATTGGTAGCCAATGGAATGATACCAGCCTCATGTTTGCAACTCCAACTTCCATTTCTTATCACCTTTGGTGCTTATGAGGTTTGAACATGAGGACTAAATTTACAATTATGGCCTACGATATTCTGAAATTTAGTTACAAAATAAATTTACAATTATTGGCCAGAACGTTCTGGAACTTAGGGATTTCAATAGGGCACCTCAAGTTCAGTATGGCTGTTTTGGAAGTAAATCCTATCATCTACTTTCCACGGTCAAAGTAAAGAACTACCATTTTGTGATCGTGATGAGCAATACTTGGCTATTTTAACTGAAAAATTGTCGCATCAATTAGAAGAACAGCTAAACAATCAATTCTTGAATTTGTGAATCAATTGAAATTATCAGTTTAGAAGCCAGTCATAATATAGCTTGGTTGCTTTAAGCTGCAGAAATCATTTTCAATGCAAAAATAAACCAAATAAATGTCAAAAAAAAAAAAAAAGAAATTAGAAGAACAATGGATTGATAAAATAAGTGGCTTACAATATGCATAAAAGCAGAGAAATAGGCCAGTACATTTTAATCTGAAATTTTTATTGTAATCAGCAGTAAAAAAAAGGTGGGTAAGTTGACCTTTCTTCCAAATCCTACCATAGAAAAATAAGATCCACCTATTCTACTTGACATATATATATATATATATATATATATATATATATATATATATATATATATATATATATATATATATATATATATATATGAGAAAAATGTATATCAGCCTGCGGTGACGTGCCTCAATTTGTCACTTCACTGACTTGCGGCACGCTTTTAGGAAGAAGTTAAATTATCAAATACCCCTTATGAAAAGCAACTTTTCGGTAACCTTCCTTATTGTTTATTATTATTTTTCCCCCCTTTTTTTGCCGCTCTTTATAGGTTTTAGGTTATTCTATATGAATTACTTTTCCCCCTATTTCCTTACCTCTTTTTGAAAGATCTACTTTCTCCTTTTCAGCCTGCGATAAACTTTTTTCTGAAAATATAAAATCTTTTTAGATCAATTTTTTCTCCAAAATATTTAATGTCGACGTCTGAGCAGTCTACTGGCGATCTAAATATGGAAGATATTGCATCTGGTTCTACTTTCTCTCAGAATATTGAAAATCTTGAAGGGTTGACATCTTTGCATGCCGATCAACAGGTTTTAATTGTTTCATTTTTTTTAAAAACAATTTCTTAAATATTGAATTTTTCTCTTTAAGTCTATGAGGTACTGCGACCTATAACAAATGATTTAAAGTTTCAAAATGCGACCGTTTTAATATTCGGTCGCAATCTTATTTGAAAATAATCTCCGGTTGTGAAATCTTTTTTTTTGGGTATGCGTCTTAGGTCGCAGTCTTTTGTAAGGAGTAATATAGCTTTCTTCATATACGGGTAATTGCGACTTAAGTCGCAGTCTTTGGTAAGGAGTAATATAGATTTCTTCACATACGGATAACTGCGACTTAAGTCGCAGTCTTTAGTAAGGAGTAGTTTAGATTTCTTCACATACGGATAACTGCGACTTAGGTCGCAATCTTCATTAAAGGAGTATTATAGATTTCATGTCGTATGTGAAATCTTATTTTTATTTACTGCGACTTAGGTCGCAGTCTTTAGTAAGAAGTAATATAGATTTCTTCTCATACGGATAACTGCGACCAAGGTCGCAGTATTTGATAAGAAGTAATATAGTTTTCATCTCTTATGCTACCTTGGTCGCATTTATATAACTTATATTTTATAATACAGTGATATCTAAAAAATATTTATATTCATTTAATTCGTGTAATTGTTTTTTGTAGGATATGAATGCACATAGAGAAATGTCTGAAAGCTCAGATAAGTTTATAGGGAAACAGTTCCTGTCGGATATGGAAGCATACAATTTCTACAATTGTTTTGCAAGGAATAGAGGTTTTAGCGTGAGAAGAAAAGGTACAGATAAGTCACGGAAGCCTCCTTATGAGATTATTTGCAGAAAATTTTGCTGCAACAAGGAAGGTCTGAAGAAGTTGTGTGACAAAAGACAAGAGGGGCGAACAGTGCATCGTCGAGTTAACACTAGAGTAGCTAGTCCTGCTGAGATGCATATCCGTCTTCGTTTTTTTTGGACAAAAGACATTGGGTTATCACAAAATTTGTTGATACTCATTCACATGAATTGTCAAGCCCTGATAAGGTACATCACCATTACTCTCACCAGAATCATCGTTCAAAAATTAGCAGAAGCATTATGAGCAATCTGGTTGATGTTGGAATGCGGCCTTCAAATATTTCCCGCGTTGTTAATGCAATGAGCCAGGGAGAAGGCTGTGAAGAAGTGAGCCCTCAATAAGTTATTGATTTCACTCGTCAACGTAGAAATAACTGCGGTCACCAGTTTATTGCTATTATCGAATATTTTCAAGAGAAAGCCGAGACCGATCCAGAAATCTTCTTTTCAAGTGAAGTCGATAACGCGGGCACACTTAGAAGCATTTTTTGGGCTGATGGAAGAGCTATTTCGTCGTATCTGAGGTTCTGTGATGTGATCGTTTTTGACACAACATACAGAACTAATCACTTGAGCTTGCCATTTGCTCCATTCACTGGAGTAAATCATCACCGGCAGTCAATTTTGTTCGGCTGTGCATTGCTTGCTGATGATTAGAGGGATACTTTTATTTGGTTATTCCAAAAATGGCTTAAGTGCATGCATGGAGTTGAACCGAAGCTGATTATTACTGATCAGGATGCGCAGATTGGTGACGCCATCAAGATTGTTTTTCCAACTTCTCGGCACCGTTACTGTTTCTGACATGTGCGAAAACATATTGCCGAGCAATAAATCCCAATGGCAAACAAGTATGGAGAAGATATGGTCTCCGATTTTCATACTTGGTACACCTCCCAACTCTTCTCTCTATCTGCAAGTATCATGTATGCAAGCTCACTTCTTAGTCTCTGTACATCAGCATCCGTAACATCATCAACAGCTGATGGACTACCAGACGCTATGCTTTCCATGTACTTGCATACATATACACCGCAATCAACACTGAAAATTTCACAGAGTAATCATTAAATGAAATTAGATTTCAAAAAATTATATATGAAAGGCAGAAAATATGAAAGGTAAGGAGATGTCAAAAAATTATATACCTGTTTGTTTGTTGGGGGCATCTTCTGTATTTTATATTTATTTTTCTCATTAATTTATTGAAATCAATTTGAAAAATCTTTATTAATCTTTCTTTCTGCAATGTCAATAGAAACAAAAATTAGTATTAATAAAATTAAATGCCAGTTTCCAATAATCGAAATATTAAATTTCAGCTCACCATTGTTTTTGCATCTTTTTGGTAAAGATGTAATATACTACTTTTTTTGTCAGCTGGAATCAAAGAGTTGTAAAAAATCCACTCTTGTGTATCGGCATCAAATACCAACAAGGTCCAGTGAAATCCGGGTTCGTCGGCACTATGTTTGTGATTGATCGGGAAGAACATGTACTGCACATCAGCTGTCCAGTTTTTCAACAGCTTCTGCTTGATGAAATGATCTTCCAAATCTTCACTTTTATTTACAACACCGTGCTGCGGACAAGAAGAAAAAAATAAATAAAATACAAAATGAATTTAAAATATAATAAAAAATTAATTAAAATAAGAAGTCATTAAGTCAAGACAAGACACTGCGATCAAGGTCGCAGCGTTTCTTATTAGCATATTTTTTAACTGGGACCTTAGTCGCAGTATATGAGTTAGTCGCAATACATCTTAATTATAAACTGCGACCTTTGTCGCAGTACATGAGATAATACGACCTTAGTCGCAGCTGCGACCATAGTCGCAGTACATGCCTACACAGAGAGAACACGAGTTAGTCGCAATACATTTTAATTATAAACTGCGACCCTAGTCGCAGTACATGAGTTAGTAGCAGTACATTTTAATTAGAAACTGCGACCATAGTTGCAGCTGCGACCATAGTCGCAGTACATGCCTACACAGAGAGAACATGAGTTTGTCGCAATACATTTTAATTATAAACTGCGACCTAAGTCGCAGTACATGCCTACACATATAGAGAACATGAGTTAAGTCGCAATACATTTTAATTATAAACTGCGACTTTAGTCGCAGTACAATAGTTAGTAGCAGTACATTTTAATTATAAACTGCGACCTTAGTCGCAGCTGTGACCTTAGTCGCAGTACACGCCTACACAGAGATAGAGAATATAAGTAATCTGTTCTACAATTGATATTACAGTAAACCGTAAAGGAGAAAGTAGATTTTTACCCAAGCTTCGCTCCGGAAGAATATGCTTTTTAATTCTTTTCCCTTCTCTAGATGCTGCATGTAAAAATGAATTATATTTGCATCTAAGTCTCTACTGAATATCAGGTCCTCAATGTCATTCCTTGTAATAATGATTCCGTTGTCGGTATCCTGATACGCAGTAGAGCTGCAAGATATTCAAAACAAAGTTAGTAATTTAAATGTTCTTATATAAAGGTATAACAGATTTTTTGATATGAATTAACTTACTCAGAGAAGGACTTGTCAAAAATTTTTTTTATAAGAGCTTGTTGATGGGGCTGCAGAATTCTGTATGCTCTGGTTTCGGTCAATTCCCTCGATTTTGGCTCAGTAGAGGAAATCTCTTTGTCGCCGAAACCAGCGGCAGAACTCACAGCCGCAGGCTGTGGAAGAGGATGTTCCTTTTTTTCTTCTTCTGTTTTGGATATACGAAGTCGGAGTCATCGCGATCTCTTTCAGCGCGCTTGCGTTCTTTGACTCCCCTTTCAATAGTTCCTTTAGAGTATTCCAAAACAGTTTCTTTTGAGGATTGCTTCTGAGGCGGAGTATGTTCTTGAATTTCTTCTTCAGAAGCTCTATCTCTTTGGATTTCTTGAGTCATTTGAGTTATATTCAGAGAAAAACTTGGCATATCTTCTCCAGTAATATTTAAAATAGACTCAGAACCCATGATTTTATCCTCTTCCAGTTTTTTCTTCTTCTCCTCTTCAGCCTGCTTCTCCATCTGTTCCTTCATTATTTTGTGCTCCTTTTCCTCTTCAACCTTCCTTCTAATTTCCTCTTCCGTCACTTTCATCTTTTTCTCCCTCTTCTTCTTTAACTCCTCCAACACCTTCCTCCTCTTCTCATTCTCTTCCTGTTCCCTCCTCCTCCTCTCCTGCCCCTCCTCTTCCCTCCTCCTTTCCACCTTTTCCAGTTCCTCCTTTTCCCTCCTCTTCTTCTCTTTCTCCTCTTCTTCCCTCATTCTCCTTTCATTCTCCTCCTCTTCCCTTCTTCTATTCTCCTTCTCCTTCTCCTCCACTTCTCTTCTCCTTTTCTCCTTTTCCTTCTCTTCTTCCCTCTTCTTCTCCTTCTCCTTCTTCGCAGCAGCGGCTGCTCTCAGCAGCTCTTCTTCTTCCTCTCCTTTAACTTTTAATTTCCTCTGCTGCTTTTTTTGTTTCTTCTTCTCTCTTTTTTCTCTCCTTTTTAATTTTAATTCAGCCTTGAGTCTGTTCTCAGTCTCTATATTTTCAATTTTTTTTCAAGCTGAGAAACATATTCTCTCAAGTACTGATTTTGAGACCTCAATTGTTTTATTTCTTCTGCTTGAACATCTGGTGGAGGTGGCAAATAACCTTCAAAAACTGGTTCTTGCTCACTCGTTTCAGCCGGTTCTGGCTCCTTTTCCGCCGGGATATAAGCTTCATTATATGTATGGTCTCCTTCATCTCCTTCTTCTTCTTCTTCTTCTTCATCTTCATCTTCATCTTCTGCTTCTTCTTCTTCCTCCTCCTCTTCCCCTTCAACAGGAAGGCCAACCATATTTTTTTCAGCAATAGAGATGTTGCCCATTCGAGTCAAAATCTGAAAATAAACAGAAAAACGTAAGCTAAAAATAAAACAATGAAATAATGAAACTGCGACCATGGTCGCAGTTTATTTATGAAGTATTTTTGAGAAGAATGCGACCATGGTCGCAGTATGTTTGTCATGCCCAAATTATCTGCCAAGCCATGCAGCTCAACACTGCGACCATGGTCGCATTCCATGTAGAAGGTATTTTCAGGAGAATGCGACCATGGTCGCACATTGTTTGTCAGGCACAAAACGAACTGCGAAAGGTGCAGCTCAATACTGCGACTATGGTCTCATTTTATTTGTACTGAACATAAAAAGAAGTCTAACTTACAATATTGCTGTCAATCTCATTTAGATCAACTTCAAGTAGAGATCTACTAATATTTTGGAGGTCCCATCTTAAAACGCGTGGGGTTATGTTCTCCAAACCAGACCTCGGCTCAAAAATAGGAGCCCTCTCACATAGCCAATACTGCAAAAAAGGAAAATTAAATTAGTTTACACAAATATTCACAATTTTTTTGGGTTAAATTTCATACAATGTTGGCCAAATATGAGATTTTGTACTTACAATTATTTGCACGGAGCATCCTTGCAGCTCGTACGTGGTTTGCCTGAAGATGTCCATTGACTCAATCAGGAATTGCCAAACAGCTTTTGCCCAGCATATTGTCCTCATCAGCTGCATATTGGCAATCTATTCCACAATATACCACGGCACCGTGCATTTACTGCCAGAGAAGAAAAGAGTGGCCGACATGTATAGGATGATTAATGTGGTAAAGTCTTGAGCTGCAAGTCTGTGCATGTCTCTTATAATTTCATGTAAAGCCATTTGCTGCTCAAGCTGTTCATCCTTTGTCACATCCAATACACCTCTCCACCTCTTCTTGACAAGAAGATCATCCAAAGCATCTTCAATGGATACTTTAGTGATCTTCTTTATATTGGGGAATAATGTTTTATTACCCCTCTATCTTTCATTGTACATGTTTTATTCATCACAAAATCTGCCCCAATGATAGGTAGACCAAATGTAAGGGCAACATCCTCCACTGTTAACTCAATCTGTTTGCCCCCAATTCTAAATGTCCTTGTATCCCTATCATACTGGTCTAAAATACGCAGTACAGCAACGTTTGATTTTAGACCCTTTTCAGCCCCAAATTCTTCATTGTAGAACGCCATGAAGATTGGGCCAAATGGGGTATTGTTCATCGCCTCTACGAAATCTGCGTGAATGTACTTTTTAAATTTCTTCATGAAACTCACACATAGGTTTCAGGCTTGATCTCAGAGGACGAACCTTTATCTGTTGTTTACCTACATAGTAAGAAAAATTAAACAGTTCAGACCAATGATCATTTAAAAATTATAAGGGGGTCAAAGGCATATTTGTTTTTAATAAACTGCGACTTCGGTCGCAGTCATATAATGTAAACACAAACAACTTGCACCCGGACGACACTGCGACCAGTGTCGCATAAGACTACAGTGCCATCATACACTGCGACCAATGTTTGTAAAAAGCATATTTTCTTTTATAAACTGCGACCACGGTCGCAATCATACATTGCAAACATAAAGTTGGACCAGGGTCGACACTGCGACCAAGGTCGCATGAGACTACACTGCAATAAAACAGCTGCGACCACAATACCGCACTGCGACCAAGGTCGCATAAGACTACAGTGCAATAAGAAAAACTGCTAACAGGGTCAACACTGCGACCTAGGTCGCAGAAGACTACAGTGCAATCAGAAACAACTGTGACCCGGTTCGACACTGGGACCAAGGTCGCATAAGACTACACTGGAATCAGAAACAACTGCGACCCAAGTATGATAAAACAAATGACGTTAAATACACTGCGACCTTGGTCGCAAGAGACGACAACTCATATTTAAACAATTGCGACCCTATGTCGTCAGTATGTAAGAAAAAAAAGTAAGTTTCATATACTATGACCAACGTCGCATTCGGCTACAAGGAAAGGTCCAAAGAAAAAAAAAACCAAAGTCGCACAAATCTGAAACTATAATTTTATCAACTGCGACCGAGGTCGCATGCAGTGTATGCAGATCAATTTTTCGAAAATACTGCGACATAGTAAAAATAGAAGGAAATAAAAAAATTTTAAAAAATAGGACCTTTATCGTCATGTTACAAAATTTATAAATTTAAAAATTTATTCGACATCTAAAGTTTCAAAATCTCTTTCTTAACTGCGACCATGGTTCCAAGATTAAAAATAAAAATAAAAAAAATGCGACCTCGGAAATAAATCTGGAAAAAATTTAAAACTATTAAAATACACAAACGCTAAAAAATTTTGAAAATATCATTTTTTGTAGTACCTTTTTCCACGGATGATTTCTTAGGCGCCATCAGTTGCAAATATATATTTTTTAAAAAAAGGATCAAATTTGTGAAAGAAAATAACTATTTTGGATCAGAATCGCCGGTTGAAATTTTAGAGCTATAAATTTTTTGGAAGCCAACTTTTTTACATAAGGTAGAAAGTTGTGAGGGAGGGTATTTTCGGAAAATACAATGTTGAGGTGACTGGCATTAAATTGGGCGGGATTTTTCAAGATTTGTCCGCCAAAATTGATTACAGATGTGGGGCGGTGATTTTGCCACGTCCGCCGGCTGAGAGAAGTCTCTCAGCCTGCCGGCTGAGGTACAGTAACCCCTATATATATATATATATATATATATATATATATATATATATATATATATATATATATATATATATATATATATATATATATATATATATATATATTGAGTAAAAAACCGAGGGGAAAATCCCGCGGTGTTTCATTAAAAGGAGCTTTAACGAAACAAACCCAAAAGAAACTAGGGTACAAGCATGCCTTTCACACATAAATACCACCCAAAAAACAAAAGAAAAGAAAGAGAAAGAGAAAAAGAGAATAAAAAAAAAGAAAACAGAGAACTCATCCGCCACACTGACGTAACACCCCGCTTCATCAGCAACTCCGCTCCAAAATGACTCCAAAAGCTCCAGAACTCCAGCGCTCCACCCGCAACTCCGCTTCAGAAAGACGCCACAGCCCCAGCTGCATCTATCCTCTTAACCAAACAAAGCTCGTAGACAGACACTCCAAGGGCGTGTTTGGTAAGTTGCAAAACGTTTGCAAAATGCAAAAAGTTTTGCAACTTTACATTTAAAGTTGTTTGGTTTCGTTTGTAAAATGTAAAATGCAAAACACTTTTGCAACTCTTTTTTTCCCACTTGCAGTTGCTACAGTTAAATTTGTGGTCATGTAAATCTCACTTTTACACTCATATTTTCCCACTTGCAGTTGTTACAGTTAATTTTGTGGTCATGTAACTGTCATTTGTAGTATACTTACAGTTCAAAATAGTTACTTGATAATCAATATATAATTAAATATTATTAAATATTTAATATTTTAATAGTGTTCAATTTTTTATTTAATTATTTAATTATTTTATATTTTTAATCTTTAACTTTTTATTGTTTTAATATTTAATATTTTACTATTTTAATTTAATATTTTAATTTAATATTTTATTATTTTATCAATACTTATTCCATTTTTTATTATTTTATTTAGAGTTAATATTTTATTAATATAACAGTATTATACTTTAATATAAAATTACTATATATTTAATTATTTATTTTTAATATAAAAAATTACTTTATTAATATCATAATATATTTTATTATTATATTAATATTTTATTATGTTAATATTGTAATAATAATTCAGTATAATAATTCTATAATGATAATTTATTATTAAATTATAATTATATTTTACTTTATTAATTTTATATTTCTATAATATTACAATAATATTATAATAAAATTTATATTATAATAATTTTCAAGTATTTTTAATTTTATAATATTATAACTATATTTTATTATTGTTGTAACATTTTTTAATATTTATATTTTATTAGTATTCTTAAAATTTTATTAATGTTCTTTAGATTTTTTTAAATTTTATATTATTTATTTAGTTAATATTTTAGTAATATTTTACTATTTATACTAATATTTTATTAATATTATTGTTATAAATAAAATATTAAGATTATTAATTTTTTATCTCAAATTTATTAATACAATTTAATTTGCAATAATAGATTTAATTTAATAGTATTTATAATATTTAAATCACTGCTACAGTTAATTTTGTGGTCAACTTTTCCACTTACACTTTTACATTACCAACCAAACATCGTAAAACACAATATACTTTACCATTTACACTTTCACTTTATCAACCAAACACCGTAAAACACAATATACTTTTCCATTTACACTTCACTTTATCAACCAAATACCGTAAAACACAATATATTTTCTCTACTACAGTTCACTTTTTCCATTCTCATTTTACGACTTACGACTTGCGACGTTTTGTAACGAAACAAACAGGCCCCAAATACAGATCCCAGACTACGAACTGCCTCCTGAAATATCTATGCTCCTCATTTTCTCCTATTGTTCACCTCAGCTTTGGTCGCTTTTTTGGTCTTATAGAGAGACCCCTCTCTGTCTGACGCTCTTCTACGCATAAGACGAATCATACGATCCCGTTCCTCATCAGTATTTCTCAAAGAAATACCAACCAAAGCAGCGAGTTTACTTAACGCATGATTCAACACGTAGTCTAACAAAGTCACTTTAGATCGTCCTTGATCTCCCTGATCAAAGTCTAGATCCTGGCTATATATTCCAGGCGCTAATCCCTTTTCCGCAACCCAACTAGACTCTTACACCATCTCCTTCATATTCGGATCCTCATCTTCCATACGGGTCTTGATGCCACCTTTTACAGTTCCAGTCGGCTTCTCCAACTCAACATTCACAATGATATTTGAGTTGATATGTTGCCCACCATAGATGGGCACATAAAACTTTTCAACAGCTAGTGAGTCCGCCATCATCCCAGTCACAGCCCGCCTATTGTCTCACCGATTGCAACCAGGGCTGAGAAAACAAGTCAGGCTTCCCAATGTCATTGGGCCCAAAAGCCCCTTCGCCAAGCTGACCCAACGTATTGGACTTAAAAGGCAAGTGGGTCGGGTTTTGACTATAACCAGCCCCATCCCCGATTGCAACGATCTCTTCGATGACTGAGTTGACAACAACCACCTCTCTCTCTCCTGCAAACCAACATCCTCATTGACGTGAACATCACCCTCAGTGCGATCTCCACCCATCGAATTCAAATTCGAATTTGAATTTGAAAAATGGGGATCTCGATGCATACAGTCGTTGTCTACGCCAATGAGGCTGTACACTCCAGGCTTTGCAACGGTCTTCTCCTCGCCCCAAGCACACAGCTCTTGCGACGTGGTGCTCCCATCACGTGCTTCGTCCGTCCCCTCTCGTCGGACGTCCGACTTCGCTTGGGCGTCTACTCCCTCTGACGCTCTGTCCCCACAGTTGCGCCGACCAAAAACACAAAACGCCCCCTCCCTATTTCGCCCTCATGGAAGGGGACCCTTGAAGTAACCGCTTCGCTGCAGATTCCCCCATTTTCTCCCTCCCCTATTCTCAGATCGAAAGAGAGGAGGCATCAGAAGTCTCCTCCGGCGTCGTGATCCTAGGTTATTCCGCCGGTGCTCCCACATTCCTATGAGACGCAACGACACTCGTCGCTTTCGCAGTGGCATCTCCCTCCGCTCCTGAAAACCCGACCCCACTTCCTCATTCGTCGGAGACGCCATCGACCGTTGTACTGGGAAATCTGACGAAATTCTTTGATGTCACTGTTGTGCGCCGATGACAACAACCCCAAGAGGATCTCACAGATCTCCAAGCACAAAGAATACCCAAACAGCGATGACAACAACCCCAAGAGGATCTCACAGATCTCCAAGCACAAAGAACACCCAAACAGCACAAATAATCACCGGAGAAAAGAACACACGCAAACAACCTATTTAACGAGGTTCGGCCTCAACGCCTACGTCCTCCGGGCAATCAGAGAGAGATTTAATTGCTATGGAAGAAGATTACAATGGCTAGCAGCCTCTTTGAATGCAAGAGAGCTCTAGCCTTTTTCTTCTCCAGGATCTTCTACAAGATATATAAACCCTAGAAACCAACAACAACCCTAAATACCCAGATTTTCGGATCAGCAGAAATTCACCCAAAACCCGACTGTCGGTCGACCGACCTCCACCCAGGTCGACCGGTCGGTCGCCCGAATTCAACAGAGAGTTGGGCACTTACAGTCAGGGAATTGCGGTCGACCGGCCGGTCGACCGCCTCTGAACCCTGTGCATGCCGTGCATGTCGGTCGACCGGCCAATCTGCACCTGCTGCTGTTGGCTTGTTTTCTGCTGTTGTTTTCCTTCGTCTTCGTCGTCGACTTCCTCGGCGATCCTTATCAACTTCCCCATCAGTAAACTCTCTTTTTCCAACAATTCTCCACCTCGGCGAAGATTTTTCAAATCTGAGCCGATCTCCAACGCTACCCCAGTCTATCACCTGGCGAAATCGACACACGATCTCGGCGAAATCGACACACGATCTCGGCTTGCGCGCACCGGTCGAAATCGACACACGATCTCGGCGAAATCGACACACGATCTCGGCTTGGAATCTTTTGCTCAACTGTGCCTGGAAAACATCGCACATGCCTTCCCTGCACTTCACTTTAGGAGAATTTCTATACATGCCGATCACCAATATGGCTTCTACTCCTCAACTTCATGACCTCACGAAGACTTCCTCATGAGCCAACACTAACTCTCTAACTGACTAGCTCTATCTAGTCTACCTGTCTTCTACTGACGGTCCAACTAAGTCTGCGTAGAGCCCACCAAACAGTCATCGGCTTCAACTGGATGCACACCACTCCTTATGCAAGCACAACATCTTCTCTCCAGAAGATTTAACCTGCTCATCGAGATCTCAACACCTCACCTCTACGTGAAGTCCAACTGGCCACAACGCTTCACCTCTACATGAAGCCTCTCCACCTCTACGTGAAGCTCCAAACGGCCACACCTCTTCACCTCTATGTGAAGATCCAAACAGCTTCTCGAGAACTCAAATAGCTCCATAAGAGTTGCATCACCAAATGGCTGCGCCTTTACGGCTGCCTACGTACCTTGCCCAAAGGATCAAGCCAACCGTAGTTCATTTAGATGAGCTTCATCAAGCTCAAGTACTTGCACCTCTATTTGCAGCAGTGAACCTGTCTGACCGAGTCATATGAACCTCTTCTTGACCATCATGGAGAGCAACGACCTTTAACTTCAGCTTGTTGATATCACAAGCTTGAGATCCATGCTTCTTTAACCACGACCGTGGTTTCACCTTGGTTCCAATGGCTGCAAATAACTCGACATCCTCAACAATGTCGTCAACCTGTTCAGCATCACCCTTGGTATCATGAACTCCACCCGGTGTCACCTCCGATGAAGTCTCCTTTGATGCCGAATCAACTGGAGATGATGGAGTAGCATCAACCTCCACCCGCTGCGATCCTTCCTTGGTCTCCGTCCTCTCCACCTGCTGAGAGACGGTGGACTTCAACTCTGAAGTCTCTCCAAAAGTGACATTCCTGCTCATCATGATCTTCTTGTCTTCAAGGTCCCACAACCTGTAGCTGTTTCCCTTGACACCCAAATAGACAAACCTCTTTGCTCGCGGATTCACCTTGCCATTCTTGGCACTGAAGTAGGCCGGACACCCAAACTCTCGCAGCAAACAATGATCTTGAGCAGCTTTCCCAACCAAATATCCAATGGAGCTTTACCTCCAATCGCAGTCGATCTATTTATGAGATGGCTAGCATACACAGTCGCCTCAGCCCAAAACGACCTGTCTAATCCTGCATTAGACAACAACCTCCGAACCTCCTCCAGCAAGGGACGGATTACTTTCTTAGCCAACCCATCTGTACTTGTTGTGAAGTGAGTTGCAATACCTGTGTTCTGGCCAAATTGTAGGAACTGGTACATGTCCTTTCCAACATTATCAATATGAAGCTCATTTATCTTCCTACCTATCTGCCTCTCCATTCTTCCACTCCACTTCACCAACACATCTAGGGCTTCACCCCTTTGTCTCATGGGATATATCCAAACCTGCCTAGATGAACCATCAATAAATGAGACAAAGTACCTGTGACCTCCAAGCGATGCCGTCTTAGCAGGTCCCCATATGCACATGTGAACACAATCAAGAAGACCTTCATTGTGATGAGTACTGGTGTTGAATCTCACCTTCTTCTTGTCCAGAAAGCTGTGTCCACTTTCTGACTTGCAGGTAGCAGCACCTTCCATTTCCTTCTTTGCAGGAGCTCGCAAAGATTCTTCTTCTTCCTGTCCGACCTTTCCTTTCTAGACATCCGGGCCACCAACATCTGAAGAACTCGAAGTCTCCACCTGATCTGCAATCGTACTACCCTTCAAGTAGTAGAGGTTGCCTTGGCGGATGCCTTTCATCACCACCATCGAGCCCTTGATAATCCTGAGATCGCCATCTCGAACAGATATCACCATGTCCGATGATTCCAAAGTGCCAACTGAGACAAGATTCCTTTTGAGATGAGTTACATACCTCACCTCCTTCAACTCTCGAACTATCCCATCATCCATCTTGATGCGAACAGTACCCATCCCTTCTATATTACACGGATGGTCATCCCCCATGACCGTGTAACATCCATCCAGCCTTTTAAAGCTAGAGAACCAGGCCCTGTTCGGGCACACATGATAGGTGGCTCCGCTATCTAAGATCCACTCAGCACTATCTGAGTTACTAATAGTAGGGGTAATAACCGAGAGAGAGAACACTGAAGAGTCATCATCCGATCCATCCGCCTGTGCGAGATTCGCCTCGGTCTTTGACTCCACCTTCTTACCTTTGGCCATCGGACATTCTGCTTTCCAGTGTCCTAGTTCCTTGCACAAGGCACACTGATTCCTTTTCAGATTTCTGAAACCCGACCTGGACTTCGATCTTCCTTTAACCTCCTTGCCCTTCCTCGATGAACTTCTGCCTCTTACTTTCAGTGCCTCCGCCGATGAGCTTGACCTAGAAGGATGTCTGTCCTTCTTCCTCGTCTCATAACTAGTCAGTGCAGACGATACCTCATCATAATCCAAGGTCTGCCTTCCATTGATGAAGGTCAGAGTGAAAGTCTCATACTCCTCCGCCGGGAGTGAGTTCAGAAAGATGATCACCTTATCTTCCTCATCTATCGTGACATCCATGTTTACCAAGTCTGTAAGAAGCTTCGTGTATCGGTTGATGTGCTCATTCACTGTGCTCCCCTTCTTCATCCGAAACTGATACAACTTACTCTTAAGCTGCAACCTGGACTCAACATTCTTCGTCAGGTATTTCTTCGCAAGGGTATCCCACAGCTTCTTTACCGACGTCTCATGTTGTGCAAGATATTTTATGTCTTGTGACAAACATGAACGTATCAAGCCACATGCCGACCTGTTCATCTTTGCCCACTCTTCATCAGTGGTAGTGCTCTTCTTCTTCTCCAATAGGAGAGTGTCCTCTAGGTTCGATGCATTCAGTGCATCCATAACCTCACATCTCCACATCCCGAAGTTATTTGTACCGTTGAACTTCACCACGTCGATCCTCGGATGAGGATGCATGGTCTTAACTGAAGTACTTTCCTCTGCCATTGAGATTTCTGATCCTCTATCTATGCGGAAGAACAACCAACTGGAAATACATCTCTACTCAGATAAAAATTGAATTTTTACCTGTCCCTTGAAACCCTAGATTGAGTTTCTCACCGGATCTACTCCACCACAGATTCAACGAGCCCTCCTTGCGTCCTTCTGAGATCGACACACGATCTCCTCGAACACCAATACCTCCGATCTGATATCGACACACGATCTCCACCGGATCCAATCTCGAGCCCTTCGAATCCTCAGAAATCCCAAGCGCAACCTGGAAGCTCTGATACCACTTGTTGTGCGCCGATGACGACAACCCCAAGAGGATCTCACGGATCTCCAAGCACAAAGAACACCCAAACAGCACAAATAATCACCGGAGAAAAGAACACACGCAAACAACCTATTTAACGAGGTTCGGCCTCAACGCCTACGTCCTCGGGGCAATCAGAGAGAGATTTAATTGCTATGGAAGAAGATTACAATGGCTAGCAGTCTCTTTGAATGCAAGAGAGCTCCAGCCTTTTTTCTTCTCCAGGATCTTCTACAAGATATATAAATCCTAGAAACCAACAACAGCCCTTAAATACCCAGATTTCTGGATCAGCAGAAATTCACCCAAAACCCGACTGTCGGTCGACCGGCCGGTCGACCGACCTCCACCCAGGTCGACCGGTCGGTCGCCCGAATTCAACAGAGAGTTGGGTACTTACAGTCAGGGAATTGCGGTCGACCGGCCGGTCGACCGCCTCTGAACCCTGTGCATGCCGTGCATGTCAGTCGACCGGCCCGGTCGACCGGCCAATCTGCACCTGCTGCTGTTGGCTTGTTTTCTGCTGCTGTTTTCCTTCGTCTTCGCCGTCGACTTCCTCGGCGATCCTTATCAACTTCCCCATCAGTAAACTCTCTCTTTCCAACAGTCGCCATCTCGCTGAGCGTAGGGAACTCAAAAGGGTTCACACTCCCGTTTTCACCTCTGTTGCCCTCCGACAAGCTGGACTTAGCAAGAGAAACCTCCCTGCTTCCCCTCCTGCCCGCCTCTGCGAACGAAGCTACCTTCCTGGACTCAGCCGCGCCGCCAACCGCCTAAGGCGAGGCCGCATGAAACCTCAGAACTAGATTCCGACCCTGAGCAAGTCCAAGGGCCATGTTCTCGTCAATTTAAATTTGAAGGATCATGTCGGCAGCCCTGCCACTCTCTGCGACGGACTGGTTAGAACAAACAGCAAGAACTCCCTTGCTCAACGTCTCCCCCCTAAAATCCCTTCGGGCTCTGATTGACGCTTTCGCTTGAAACGCTCAATGTCTAGCCATGTGACCCGGCCGCCAGCAAGCTAAGCGAAGCAAAGGAAGTCGGAGGTGCACGTCACATTCTAGTATCCAGGGAGACCACATCGGTGGCAACCCGAACTCAACCATTCGCCTGCATCCTTGCTCAAAATCCCTCAAGAATGATTCAGATATTACATCGAACATTTGGTGTGCAGTCGATGAAGAAGAGTAGATTGGGATGGTCAGCGACAATCAAGAGTTCCAGATACAAGCACACGGCCCAGAATCAAAGAAAACAAAGGCAGATGAAAAAAAAAGGGAAGTGTCTAACTTCTTATTCTACTCAACATATTACCAGGTCCAAGTTGGTGTCTACTGCCATGCACCATCACAACACCACAGGATCTGAGGGCTTATGGACTAGATAGTACTAACAACAGCATGGCCGTGAGATTATCTGTTGTTTAATACAGGACTGACACCTTGAAAGCAATATACTCCTGTAAAGAACATGATATAGTATAGATCCCAGAAAACAGCAAAAAAACTATATCAAAGAGGGCTATGCAAATAATAATAATAAAATTAAAAATAGTCGTAACTATTCACACTACCGTTGTATTTTTCACCTGATAATAACATTTGCCAAAGAATTTTACTGAACTGTTAAAAGAAATGAGAGCATCTTCAAGACAAGGACATAGTCGTGGAAAGGCCATAGTAGCCATACTGCACAATATGACTGCGAATTTACCCCTAAAAAAATGAACTTCCAAAAGGAAACAGCAATAAACCTGAACATGGATTTGGACCATAAAGACAGAAGTAAATTAAACTTCAGATAAAAGATTCGCATCTGGGCATGAAGTTTAGTCGTGCGTACCTTTCTCCCACTGGACAAATCATGTTAAGCAAAGAATCTATATTTGCTGGAATACCCAATAAAAATATCTTATATGATATTAATTTTGAAAGTAGAAGAGACATCATAAGGTGAAGAAATGAAGAGTCATCATCATCAATTAAGATAAATGAAGAGTCATCATCATTTAAGAGAAATGAAGAGTCGTCATCATCAATTAGGAGAAATGAAGAGTCATCATGAATCGAAGAAGTTAAAAAATCATATATACATTATTGTCATTTGTTTATGCCATTAAAGTAGATTGTTGGTATCTTATAAGTTTTATTTTAAGCCTATAAAAGGCTAGTGTACCTCTTTGTTTTTTTCAAGCAAGTAAGTAAGAAAAAAAAGTTAAATAAGATCATTCTCCACTTAAAATTTTAGATTATAGTATATTAGTCCGTAAACTAGTATACAACAATTGGTACAGAGCCAATTCAATTTTTTTCATTTCTCTTCTCATGGCCTTTACCAACAATATCATCAATCCACAAGTTTCCAAGTTATTGAAAGATAATTATGAGAGTAATCAATTCAGATGAAACCTCTATTTAGTTCTCAAGGATTGTGGGAGCTAATCTTTGATGGGTTCAAGGAACCCACACCGGAGGTAGAAGACGCCTACACCGCCGAAAGAAGAAGGCTCTTAGAGAGCAAAGAAAGAAGGATAGCAAGACTCGTTTTCTACTCTATCAAGGGTTGGATGAGTCTACCTTCGAGAGAGTTGCCGAAGCAACGAAGAGCAAGAAAGCATGGGAAATCCTTGCTACTATCTACAAAGGAGTCGAGCGGGTAAAGTGAATTCGCCTCCAAACTTTGAGGGACGATCTTGAAGCTGCTCAAATGAAAGATGAAGAAACAATCTCCGATTATTATTCATGATTACTTCTAATTGTGAATAAAATGAGGAGAAAAGAAGAGAAGATGGAGGACATCCGAGTGACGGAGAAATTGCTCTGATCCCTTACATCAAAGTTCAAGCATGTGGTGGCGGCAATTGAGGAGTCCAAGAATTTAGAGAAGATCTCAATAAAAGAGCTTTTGGGATCTTTCTAAGTTCATGAGCAACACATGCAAAAGAAGACCAAGCATTAGAGTCAAAGCTGACTCTAAATGATTGAGGCTCACACATTAGAGGTCATGGTCGTGGTAGAGGTAGGGGACATGGTCCCAAACAATGAACCACTCAAAATCAAATGAAGTTCCAAAGCTTTAGAGGTCGAGGACGAAGCAATCGGGGAAGATTTACATCTGGACGTGGAAACAACAAGAATGTCCAATACTACAACCGTCAAAAATTTGGACACTATGCCTCGGATTGCTGGCACAGAACTGAAGATCTTACCAATCTTATCGAAGCAATAAATTATGTGGGTAATAACTCTACTCTTCTTCTTACTCATGATGATTTAAGTGTTTAGAATGATGTTTACTACCTTGACTCGGGTGCTAGCGACCACATGTGCGGGAAGAAAGAATTTTTCATGAAACTCGCAGAAGGAGTTCATGAAAGTGTAAGCGTGAGAGATTCTTCAAAACTCCCCACTGAAGGGAAAGAGAAGATCAAAATTTACCAAAAAGATGGTAAGCCCGAGTATATTTTCGATGTTTATTATATTCCTAACATGAAAAGTAATATTCTCAGCATCGGTCAATTACTCGAAAAAGGATATAAAGTATATATAGAGAACAACCATCTTTGATTAAAAAATGCAAAAAGAGGTCTTATAACTTGTGTTAAGATGACAAGGAACCGCATGTTTCCCTTACATCTAAACACGAAAATTAAGAAGTATTTTCAAGGACTCATAAAGAATGAGTCATGGAGGTGACATCTGAAAAACACCTAGAGGGGGGTGAATAGGTGTTAATGCTAATCTAATGATCTTTTAAAACAAGTATGTATGTATGATGCAACCGGTCACTCAAAACAAGAAATTGAAGCCGAATTCCTCGTGAAGGACTCTAGAACTTCTCCTCCTCTAGATCATGAGTTGAGGCGCGTAATTGCTTTCTTGTTGAGATGAGTAGAGACCGAAAAATGCAAGTACATGAAATGGGTGCAATAATGAAGTGCAAACAAGAGATAGCACAAGATAGAAATATAAAGCAATGAAAAAGCAATAAGGAAACCAATCGCAAACACAAGGAATTTGTTTCGAGGTTCGAGCCACTGCTCTACGTCCCCGCCTCCACCACCGTGAAGGATTTCCACTAAATCTGCAAAGGGAATTTTCACACCGGAACCTTTACACCCAAGGGGATTACAATAGGTCTACACAAGACCAGAGTACTGAACTCCCACCAATCCAACCTCTATACAAGAGGGATCTCAACACAAAGAAAAAGCAAGTAACAAGGTGATCAAAAAGACCACACACTTCTCTCTTACAACTCCTTATAGAATGGGAATGATTTTTAACTCAAGAAGTGAAGTGAGAAAATTCAGTTGTAAAGAAAGTTTGAAAACCACTGAAAAACTTAAACCAGGAATGCACTTAGGAAGTGAGAACTTTGAAAACTTTTCTTTTCTTTTGAAACTCAAAACAATAGGGATTTTTCTTGAATTTAACAAGGGACCAATGCCATCTTTTTATAGGGATTAGAAGAGATCTTTTCATCATTAAAACTAGGTTAATAGGTCAGGAAATAGCTCCAAGAAATTCAGAGATAGCTGAAAGAAACATCAAAATCAAATCCAGAAACAGTTTTCAAGAAACTAGCCGTTGGGGGCTGCTGGCGGCTGTCGGTCGACCGGCCCGGTCGACCGACAGTCTATCTGGCAAACTAGCCGTTGGACTCGGTCGACCGGTCGGTCGACCGGAGGCTAAACAAAAAACAAATCTTTGTTCTGTCGGTCGACTGGCCCGGTCGACCGACAAAACCCGAGAGCAAGGGTCAGTCAGTCAGTCGACCGGTCCGGTCGACCGGCAGACGTGCACAAACGTGCACGCCAAAACCACAAGGCCCGATCGACCGGTGCGGTCGACCGATCAGACCTGAAATAGATCCGGTCGACCTCCCGGTCGACCGTTGGGCCTGAAACAGTATTTTTTATGGGAAAAATTTTGAACTTTGAAGAATTTTTAAAATATTTTTAAATGGCTAGATGATTAAGTAGCATGCTATAAGGGATGGTATACATGATATAAACTAGATGTAAAAATATAAAATATTTTGAGTCATGTATATCAATCAAGACATGCACCTAACTCAACTAACCAAAACAAAACCGTATTTTGAAAAATGAAAGTGTGTGTGTGTGTTTTCTTGAGCCAACTTATCATAACCTCATTTTTTAACAAACTAATTCTTACAAAGATTCTAGGTGACTGCAAGATCTTCAAATAAGGGCTTCTCCATCTGCAATGTTGAAAGCTTGAATCCTTGATCCCGAATTGAGTCAACTTGAGTCAAAAATACCTTCCTTTAGGGAAGAAGACATCTTGAATCCTTAGAATCCTGAAACACACTTAAACACTAAAATATGATTAGTACAAATAACTATATATGTTTTGTAATCATCAAAACTCAAAAACCGGGTGATTGTATCCTTGGGCCAACAACATCTTCACTTCGGCCATCTAAACTTCAGCGGCCTGAAGCTACTATCTACAGCCGGTATGGTATGAGGTTTACCAACAATTAATCCACAAGTCATATTTGTGAAGTTTGCATAATTGGCAAGTAAGCACGACTTTCTTTTCCTAGTGGAAAGTCGTAGAGAGCGAAGGCACCATTGCAACTTGTTCACACTGACATATGCGGATCACTAGATCCCGTCTCTTTAAGAGGTAATAGATATTTTATTACCTTCATTGATGATTTCAGTAGAAAGTTGTGGGTGTACATTCTTAAAGAAAAATCTGCTGCCTTTACTAAACTCTTATTGAAGCGAAGAGTGGCCACAAGTTCATAACTCTCCGATCTGATCGAGGTGGTGAGTACACCTCAAATATGGTTCAAGAATATTGCAGGGAGCAAGGTATAAAGAGGCAGTTTACTACTGCCTACACACCACAGCAAAATGGCATTGTAAAAAGAAAGAACTGCACTATTCTTGACATGACAAGAACTATGCTCAAAGAAAAGGGGTTACCGAAACAGCTTTGGGCTGAAGTTGTAGCATGTTCAACTTACTTGCTCAACCGGTACCTGACGATGCGAGTGAAGGGCAAGACTCCTCAAGAAGCATGGAACGGTTAGACGCCTAATGTCGCCACCTATAAATTTTTGGGTGTGTTGCATTTGCTCAAGTACCTGAAGTCAAAAGGAAGAAGCTTGACAATCATGGTGAAAAATATATTTTCATTGGATATAGCGAGGAGTCGAAGGCATACAAACTCTACAATCCACTAACTAAGAAACTAGTTGTCTTCAATGAAGCTAAAGTATGGAGTTGGAGCAATGAAGAGACTGTCAAAGAGCAACCCGTGGTGAATGAACCTGATGAGCCCCTACATTAGGTTTCACCGCCAGCTACACCACCATCTCCTCAACATACTACATCGTCTCCTGCGAGAGGTTCTCTATCTTCTAGGGAAGGTAGTAGTAGCAAATCCTCCGTGCAACAAGGTCCCATTAAAATGAGAAACCTCAGGGAGATTTATGAGCAGATAGAAGATGATGGAGAGACTAATCTCTTCTGTTTATATGCTGATCATGAGCCTCTCACATTCCAAGAGGCTAAGGAAGAAGATTGTTGGCGATCAGCAATGAAGGAGGAGATGCATGCCATCAGAAGAACGACACATGAGAGTTGACAACACTTTCACAAAATCACAAGGTAATAGGTATCAAATGGGTGTACAAGATCAAACGCGTGATGAAGTTGATCGGTACAAGGCGAGGCTTGTAGCGAAATGCTACAAACAAAAATACGGTATCGACTATGAAGAAGCCTTTGCACCAGTTGCTCGATTGGACACAGTGAGACTATTAATTTAACTTGCAGCTCATCACAGATGGAAGATATATCATCTAGATGTCAAGTCAGTATTTCTCAATGGTATTCTTGAAGAAGAGGTGTATGTATAACAAACAAAAAAATTTCTTATAAAAGGGCAAGAAGACAAAGTATATCGCTTAAAGAACGTCTTGTGCAACTTAGAATAGGCACCGCGGGTATAGAATGCCCAAATTGATGGTTATCTTCATCAATACGGCTTCACCAAATGTCCTTATGAGCATGCCATCTACATCAAGAGGAACCATCAAGACGAATTTCTAATAATTTGTCTTTATGTTGATGACTTGTTATACACAATCGAGATGCTTGCTGGATTCAAGGAGGCGATGCTCAATGAATTTGAGATGATGGATAATGGACTGATGTCCTATTTTCTTGGTATCTAAGTGAAGCAACAATAAGATGGGATATTTATATCTCAAACGAAGTACATGAAGAAAATCTTTGGAAAAATTCAAGATGAGTAACTGCAACCCAGTGAATACCCCAATAGCCACAGGAATGAAGCTATCAAGAGAAGGAAATGGAGATTTTGTAAACTCGACTCTTTTCAAAAGTCTAGTTGGTAGCTTGAGGTACTTGATGATCACAAGGCCTGATATTGTTTATGGAGTCGGACTTATGAGTCTCTATATGGAGACACCGAAGGAGTCTCATTCTCCAGCTGCAAAGAGAATTCTAAGGTATATCAACGGCATACTCAACCTTGATCTATTTTATATTTATGGTAAAACTGCAGAGTTAGTAGGCTATTCAGATAGCGACTGGAGAGGTAACCAAGATGAGAGGAAAAGCACCACTGGTTATGTCTTATATCTTGGGTCAACTGCATTTTTATAGACCTCAAAGAAGTAAGGAGTTGTGGCCTTATCTTCATGCGAAATAGAGTATGTGGCAGCTTCATCTACTGTATGTGAAGCTATTTGGTTGCGGAACATTTTTGGATCATCCACAAGAAGAAGCGACTGTAATATTTGGGACAATAAATCAGCTATTCAACTTGCAAAGAACCCAATACATCATGGGCGTGTTGGAATATCAAATGAAAATGTCTTTTATGACATTAATTTTGTAAGTAGAGGAGACACCATAGAGTGAAGAAATTAAGAGTCATCATCATCAATTAGGAGAAATGAAGAGTCATCATCAATTAAAAGAAATGAAGAGTCAACATCATCAATTAAGAGAAATGAAGAGTCATCATCAATTGAAAGAAATGAAGAGTCATCATCTTCAATTAGAAGGAATGAAAAGTCATCATCTTTGATTAGAAGGAATGAAAAGTCACCATGAATTAGAGAAGTTAAACACTCATATATGCATTATTGTCATTTGTTTATGACATTAAAGTGGATGGTTGGTATTCTTTTAAGTTTTTTTTTTCCTGAAGCCAATAAAAGATTAGTGTACCTCTTTGTTTTTTCAAACAAATAAGAAAGAAAAAAGTTGAATAAGATCCATTATCCACTTAAATTTTAAATTATAGTATATTAGTCTGTACACTAGTATACTATAATATTTGCATCAGTACAGCCTTCTAGTTGCCAATTATTCCCAGACAGTGCAACTTCAAGCCTAATCACCAGACTACATACTGGTTGAGCTTACTGCAGATGACCTCATATCAGGTAAGGGCAGTGATAGCACAAAGTTCAGGTAAACAGTCACTTGAGTCAGTATAAAGGGCTCAGATTTTTCTCAAAAAGGACAATGAGAGAATTGAACAGAGATGCAACATGTCCATCAATAACTACAGGAGAATATATGAATATTCCAATTTGTTGTATGATGTTCACCAGCTGAATCTCTGAATGGCCGACACACATAAATGCCATAATAACTGTCATAAGTGTTGTTCCCTCTTACAAATGTGCAAGTATTTAATTTCAACCAGTATACAATACTTCCAATTCTGATCAGGTCAGATCTAAAGCAAATAGACCCCAAATGTGCATCAGAGCAGTCTTGATTGTGGAAACTGTCAGCTAGTTTCTCCTCATCCATGCAACTTCAAGGCAAACTACTCCGAACTAGAATTGTTAAGTTTTAACCACCAAGGACTTTATACAGAGCAGAATGGGTCTTGTACCTCGTTCATCAGTAGGATTATAGGAGTTCCCAAGAGACTTCTGAAAGATATGAAAACATTCAGAAAGCGGACTGCTGCAGGATACAATGAAGTGAGCTAGCACTAAAACAAGAGCAAATGACAGAAGAGATTGTTAAACTGCTGCTCAGCAGCTGTCTGCAGGCACTGGAGTGGCACTTGATCTCCAATCCGTACAGACAGACCTAGTGCTCTCTAGGATTTGCACCAATAGAACTTAGATTACCCATCTTACAGATTGTCTCTGCTCTCATCAAGTTTGACTTTGCAGCATCGACAAAAGGGTCTGAGCGTAGAGCCTTCTCAAAACAGCTTCTGGCCTCCTCCCATTGGCCTAGAGCTACAAACACAAGACCAAAGTTGTTGCGTGATGGTGCATTTCCTGGCAGTAGGGGTGAGCAGAGTTCGGTTATAACCGAAATAACCGACCAAAAATCGAAACCCGAACCCAAACCGAACCGAACCGCTCTAGTTCGGTTAGTTTTCTGTTTTGGGTTACAAAACCCGAACCCGACCGAACCGAACCGAACTTCTCACCCTATGTATTACCCCACCCAAATTCAATTTAGTGAATCATATAGTTCATAAAAAAACAGGTGGAACATTATCTCATTAGTTCTAGCAATATCATATTTTATATTGAATATGTGAAAGCCATGTTAAGTACACTATCATAATTGAGAATAATATTTATATTAATATAGTTCTTTCCTTTGTAATCTTGTTAGTAAAAGTTAATAATAATTATGCGAGCTTTAATATAAGAGCTCAAATACAGTGTAAAAGTTTTAGAACATGAAATTTTCAATTCACATTAAGGTTAGGGTCTTTTTCTTGTTTCTAAGTTAGGTATTGGATATTTGAGATTAGGATATTTAAAGGATGATTATATAATGGTGATTAAAAAATGCAAGAATGATGAAAATATATGAGCCTAATCGAAAAAACCGAAAAACCGAACCGAATTGAGTCGGTTCGGTTCGGTTCGGTTACTAAGTCTAATCGGTTCGATTCGGTTTTGAAAAAATTAGCAAAAACCGAACCGAACCGACCGATGCTCACCCCTACCTGGCAGAGCTCAAGAGACTGTGAATATTGCCCTTGCAAGTTCGAACCTTTTCTGCTGACGGTACAGATTTCCAAGGTTCAGATGGTAGACTTGTTATGTTTTATAAAGCCTAATTTAATTTAAACCTAATCAAGTCAAATGAATATTTGCATCTGCCCACTTAACTTATGTTGTTTGACTCAATAAAAAATTGATCAAGCCTAAATGATTAGGTCTAGACACTTACTCATGAATGTATTTAAATTAAAATGTGAGATTCATCTACGCGTGTGAAACTCGTGTTATAAATCAAGGGCCTACATCTATGATGAGTTGAAATAGGGTTATATATCATAGGTAGGGTTCCCTCTCCATTACAATGACAATCTCTCCTTTGGACGCCCCTCATCTCCTCTAATGATAAAGAAGAGAACTTGGTGACTGGAGAGAAGAATCCTCTCCCTCAACCCGGCATCCTCGACATCGTGCAACCTTCGACATCCCTTTCGTGATGGAATCAGGTATGCCTAAAACCCTCTTTCCCTTTGATCGTGATAAAGAGGCTACGCATGTATGAGATCTTGTATAGAATAAAAATAGATCTAACAATTGGTGTCAGAGCCTCCTCTTTATCGGATCGTCGGGATATAAAGTAAATTTTTGATCTCGATTAATAAAAATCATGAATAAATACTTCCATTTGATTCAATGAATATTTTGTGCATCATATATTGAATTAAAAGATTAAAAGGAATATTTTTTTATTGAATTTGTCATGTAGTATCATATATTGAATTAAAAGATTAAAAGGAATAATTTTTTATTGAATTTGTCATGTGTATATTTTTGAAAATTTTAATCTGTGTGTTATTTTTTCAAAAAATATTTTTTTGGGAAAATTAAAAAAAAACCTACCCGCAAGTATGCAGTGCTGCATCAGCACAGCATGCGTGCATGCAGCCGCATGCAGAGCTCTGCATGCAGCGCCTGCATGCAGAGCTCTGCATGCTCTTCCATGGGCCGGCGAAACGCATTAAAAAAAAAAATGATTTTGAGTTTTCTTAATTAAGAAGATTATGAGATTAATTAAGATTAAAAAAATTAGAGATATAATTTTAATCTAATAAGAAAACTATTCCTAATTAATTTAATATAAAGTTTAAATTAAATTGTTGAGATTGATTTGGGCTTTAGGGTTAAGAAAAAATTCTAATCTATTAAAGGAATTTTTTGTGGTAGAATTCTATTCAAATAAAGAAACCTAATCTCAATTATTCTCACATTAAGATAATCAGATTTTATTCAGTTTATTAAACCCGACCCATTAAGAAAACTCATAAGTTAACCATTGCGGGTCGGGTCTGATCTACACCCGATAAGCACGACAAACCCGTTTTTCTAATGAAACTTCAATTGGCCGTTACGGGCTCACCCGACCTCTGTTTTGGTCATGTAAATAGTAGTTTCGAAGCTCTTTACGAGCACTACAGTATTACAGGAACTATACATGACAAAACAGTAGTTAGTTGATATAAAGAAGACATTGAAGTGTATATTTATCATGGTTATATGTATCCTTACATGCTTCCGCTTTATCATCAATATTATATTGCTTATATTGTCTAGCATAATGAATATTGATGTTTATTATAGTTGATAATACGCAGATAAAAATATATACATGTTTAAGTTAAAAATTTTATAAAAGAGCATATTTAATTGCGTATATAGTTCATGCGAACAATAGTCGGCCCAAAGGAAGACTATTGTTTGGCCGAATTATGTACTGTTGGCCCAAGGTTACAATCAACCGGTTTTTGAGTTTTGATGATTACAAAACATATATAGTTATTTGTACTATCATTTTTTTTTTTGTTTAAGTGTGTTTTAGGGTTCTAAGGATTCATGAAGTGTTCTTCCCTAAAGAAAGATTGTTTTGACTCAAGTTGGTTCATTTCGGGTTCAAAGTATCAAGCTATTCAAGATCACATATGGAGAAGCCCGCTTGAAGACCTTGTAGTCACTTAGAACCTATGTAAGAAATAATTTGTTAAAGAATGAGGTTGTGTTAAGTTGGCTCAAGAAAACACACACACTTTCCAAAATACGGTTTTTATTTTTGGTATTTGATTTAAGTTCATGCTTTGATTTCTATACATGACTCAATTTTTTATAAATTTTATATCTTATTTATATATGTATACCAACATTTATAGCATGATACTTAATCATATATCCTTAGAAAATTAATTTGAAAATTTTTCAAAATTCAAAAAATGTCCTATAATGTTTTCTGTTTCAGGCCTGACGGTCGACCGGTCCGGTCGACCGGTCCATTCCAGGCCTGACCGGTCGACCGGGCTGGTCGACCGAGCCTTGTGATCAGGGCGTGTATGTTTTGTGCACGTCTGTCGGTCGACCGACCGGTCTACCGACTGGAAGCAGCTTGCTCTCTGTTTTTGGTCGGTCGACCGGGTCAGTCGACCGACAGTTCTAAGGGAAAATTTTCTTTGGTTGCCGGTCGACCGACCGGTCGACCGAGTCCAACGGCTACTTTGCCAATTGGACTGTCGGTCGACCGGGCCGGTCGACCGATAGCCGCCAGCTGCTATAACGGCTACTTTTTAGAGATTTCTCTCTTGGATTTTGTTGGGATTCGTGTGGCAGCTAGTTCTGAAATTTTGGGGGCTATTTTCTGACCTAATAAGCTAGTTGTAATCATGTTTTGATCTCCTCTAATCCCTATAAATAGAGGGGATTGGTCACTTGCAAATTACAAGAAAAATACCTAGTTTTCAAGTTTCCAAAAGAAAGAAAAAGTTTTCAAAAGCTCTCAATTCTCTTTGTGCATTCTTGGTTACTTATTTTCAGTTGTTTTTCAAGCAAATTTTCTTCACAACTGAATTTGTTTTCTCACTACACTTATATCCTCCTCATTCTATAAGGAAGTTGTAAAGAGAAGTTTGTGATCCCTTGTTGATCACTTGGTACTTGTTCCTTCTTGTATTGAGATCCCTCTTCAGTAGAGGATTGTAATTGGTGGAATTCGGTACTCTGATCTTCGGTAGATCTTTGTAATTCCTCGGTGGTATAGTGGAAACCCTTCACGGCGGTGAAGGCGGGGAGTAGAGCGGTGGCTCGAACCTCGAAACAAACCCTTTGTGTTTGCGATTTATTCCTATTCTTTGTTACTCTTTATTGCTTCATTTCTAGCTTATGATATTGCTATTCATTTCTAGCTTGTGTTATATCTTGTGTGCACTTCACTATTGCATCCATTTCATTTCTTACTAAATTGTCGATCAATACTCATACAACAAGATTGCAATACGCACCTCAAACTCTTATCTAGAGGAATCACGAGGAAGGAGTTCAGAGCCCTTCACCGGGTATTCGGCTTCTAGTCTTGTTTTGGGCGATCGTTGCATCATATATTCATACTTGTTTAAAAAGATCATTAGATTAGCATTAACACCTATTCACCCCCCTCTAGGTGTTTTTCAATTGGTATCAGAGCTTTGGTCTCTAGGCTCTTGGCTTAACAACCTTAGAGAGATCCTTATTGCTAATCTTTTTTTTCATCCTCATTCATTTAGTAAAAATGGCCGAAGGAATTAAGACCTTACCAAAGTTTGATGGCCTTAACTTTCCCATATGGAAGGTTAAGATGACCGTATTTTTGCAATCCCTAGGAGCCGGGTTGCAAAGGCAGTGACCAAACCATTTAGTGCACCCACCGGTGATGAGGACACTTGGTCCGATATTGAGACAAAAGAATTTGATGCTAATGCCAGGGCACACTATGCATTGCTTCAAGCCCTTAATGATGATGATATCTCCAGAGTTATTCATTGCAAATCCGCACATGAGCTTTGGACTCACTTGCTTGTCACTCATGAGGGGACTTCACAAGTTAAGAGGGCAAAAATTGACCTTCTTCAATCCCAATATGAAAATTTTTCTATGCAAGAGAATGAAACCATAGATGATATGGTTACAAAATTTACAAAGATTACTAATGGAATTTCTTCTCTAGGTGACGTCATTGACAACAACCAAAGAGTAAGGAAGATCATTCGGGCTCTCCCTCCATCTTGGGAAGTCAAAGCCGCTACCTTGAAGGAACTTAATGACAAGGAAGAGATGGAGCTTATAGGTCTCATTGGGAACCTGAAGACCCATGAGATGGAGAGAAAAGCTAGAGAAGAAATGGCTCCCTCCAAGAAGAAAACGATTGCCTTCAAGAGTCATTCCACATACTCTGACGAAGACGATGAAGAAGAAGAAGATGAAGAGCTTTCACTTCTTGTAATGAACGTTCGGAGAATGTATAACAAGGCAAAGTTCCAAAATAAAAAGAGATGGCAAGGTAAAGAAGAAAAGAGAATTATTTGCTTAAATTGCCAAAGCCGGGTCATATTGTTACGGAATGCCCGGATAAAGTCAAGCCCTCCACCTCCAAGAAGCCATACAAAAAGAAAGCATTAAAGGCTACTTGGGATTCCGAGAGTGAATCCGAGAAGGAAGTTGACACTGCCAACATGTGCTTCATGGCAAATGAAAGCACAAGCAAGGTAAACCCCAATACTTCCATTGATTGTGAGCTTTCCATGGATGAACTAGGAGAAGCTTTTGAAGAGCTATCACATAACTATGATTTTCTTAAAAAATATTTGAAAATGAAAAAGGAAAATGAATCTTTAAATCACAAAGTTTTCACACTTTCAAAAGAAAAGGATGAATTGCTTTCAACTCTTGTTTCTACACAAAAAGACTTTGACAACTATAAAATATCTTGCAAAGGTAAATTTCCTCAAATTGATGAAAATGAAATTTCCATGCTAAAAGAGAAAATTGATTCATTAGGAGTAGTTTTAAAAAAATGTGAATTTGATATGAATAGACTAGAGGTTGTGTTTCCTAAGAAACAAGTCCCTAAGAAACTTTCACATGCCATTCATGCTCATGTTCATAAATCACAACCTTTACATTATGCCAAACACCCCAAACATGCCCACACTCCACACACACATCATGCATTCATGTATGGTAAAGTATTTTCATGCATATATTGTGGCCGTAAAGGTCATTTAGTTAAGTTTTGCTATGATAGACTTAATTCATCGCATAATAATATTTGGGTTCAGAATACTAGCTTTCAAGGACCCAAGAAAATTTGGGTACCAAAGTCAACGAATTTGTTAAATGATATAGGTACATTCCAAGGCCCAACGACGTAAAGGATTGTGGTATCTTGATAGTGGTTGCTCAAGGCACATGACTTGGGATATCAACAACTTTGCAACCCTATCAAGGTACCATGAAGGTGGCACCGTCACCTTTGGAGATGATGCCAAAGGAAAAATCATTAGTATTGGTAATGTTAAACTTGGTACATCCCCTTTAATAGAAAATGTTGTTTTAGTTGATGGCCTCATAATCTCTTGAGTGTTAGTCAACTTTGTGATAAAGGTTTTGATGTTGTTTTTGATAATTTAGCTTGTAAAGTTATTGATAGACTATCCAACACATGTATATTTTCCGGTTTTTGTGAAAGCAATGTACACATGATTGACATGTCTAATATGTTTTGCAATGCTACATGTTTGAAAGCCCTCGATGATGACTCTTGGTTGTGGCATAGAAGATTAGGCCATATTTCTTTTGACCATCTATCTAGATTAAACAACAAGGAAATGGTGAAAGGTATTCCTTACTTGAACTTTGAAAAGGACCGCGTTTGCGACGCATGTCAACTTGGGAAACAAACCAAGTCCTCTTTCAAGTCAATCAAGGATATCATGACATCACGTCCCTTGGAGTTGATCCATATAGATTTGTTTGGTCCTACTCAAACCAAAAGTCTAAGTGGGAATCGTTTTGCTTTTGTTTTAGTTGATGATTTCTCGCGTTTTACTTGGATTTTCTTTTTAGAGCACAAAAATCAAGCCTTTTCATATTTTCAAGCCTTTAAGAAAAGAGTTGAAAAGGAAAAAGATTCTTCTATTTTAAGAATAAGAAGTGATAGAGGTGGTGAATTAAATAACCTACCCTTTACCACTTTTTGTGAAGAACATGGAATTAAGCATGAACTATCTTGTCCTAGAACTCCACAACAAAATGGAGTCGTTGAAAGGAAAAATCAGACTTTACAAGAGATGGCTAGGACAATGATAAATGAATATGGTCTCCCTCATTATCTTTGAGCCAAGGCCGTTAACACATCTTGCTATATATCAAATCGAGTTTTCTTATGCAAAAATACTTCAAAAACATCTTTTAAGATCTATTTTTCTAGAAAGCCAAACGTTTCATATTTTAAGATTTTTGGGTGTAAATGTTTTGTTTTGAATACCAAAGATAATTTAGGTAAATTTGATGCAAAGTCTTATGAAGCAATTTTTGTTGGTTATTCTAATACTAATAAAGCTTATAGAGTTTTCAATAAGTCATCTTTAACTATTGAAGAATCTATACATGTAAAGTTTGAGGAATCTAATGTGTTTGTTAAGAATGTTGTAGAAATAGATTCCCTAAATGAAGACATGGAGAGAGCTACTTTGAAGGACTCACCTACTATTGAAGACATGCCAAAGGATGATGGAGGAAATGAAGTTCAAGAAAATGAGGCTCAAGGAAATGAAAATCAAGAAGTTGAAGTGGAGCCTACTTAACCACTTCCAAAAGATTGGAGATACAATCCACATCATCCCAAGGATCTTATTATAGGTGAAGTATCTAAAGGGGTAACTACTCGTTCTAAACTTCATGACTTTTGTGGACACTATGCTTTTATTTCTCGCTTTGAACCAAAGAACATCCTCGAAGCCGAGGGCGACTCCTATTGGTTGCTAACCATGCAAGAGGAGCTCAATCAATTCGAGCGCAACCAAGTTTGGCATCTTGTTCCTAGGCCCCACGATAGACCAACAATTGGTACTAAGTTGATCTTTAAGAACAAGTTGGATGAGTCGGAAAATGTTATTAGGAATAAAGCTAGGTTAGTTGCCCAAGGTTACACTCAAGTCGAAGGTATCGATTTTGAGGAAACTTTTGCACCCGTAGCACGGCTTGAAGCCATACGGATGACACTTGCATTTGCTACTTATAAAAATTTTAAGTTTTTTCAAATGGATGTAAAAAGTGCTTTCTTAAATGGATTTATTGAAGAGGAGGTGTATGTTGAACAACCCCCGGGTTTGTTGATCCTACACATCCGGATTTTGTTTTCAAACTTGACAAAGCTCTTTATGGTTTAAAATAAGCCCCAAGAGCTTGGTATGAAAGACTTTCTTCTTTTCTAATTTCTAATGGTTTTAAGAAAGGAAAAATAGATACTACTTTATTTACAAAGCATGTTGAAAATGATATACTTAAAGTTCAAATTTATGTGGATGATATCATATTTGGTTCTACTAATGAAAATCTTTGCCAAGCTTTTGAATCATGCATGAAGGAAGAATTCGAGATGTCTATGATGGGTGAGCTTAACTACTTCCTTGGACTCTAAATCAAGCAAAGGAAAGATGGGATCTTCATCAATCAAGCCAAGTACACAAAGGAACTTATCAAGAGATTTGGGCTTGAAGGGGCTAAAACAAGCAAAACTCCCATGGCAACTACCACAAAGCTTGACAAGGATGAACAAGGTACAAGTGTAGACATTAAGGTTTATCGTAGCATAATTGGTAGCTTGTTGTATTTGACGGCTAGTAGGTCGGACATTATGTTTTGTGTATGTCTTTGTGCTCGTTTTCAATCGTGTCCTAAAGAGTCCCATTTGGTTGCGGTAAAACGCATTATTAGATACCTAAGGGCACAATTGAAATGGGTTTGTGGTATCCGAAGACCGGACAATTTTCCATGATGAATTTTTTGGATGCTGACTATGCGGGTTGTAGAGTGGATAGGAAGAGTACAAGTGGAACATGTCAATTTCTTGGTAATTGTCTTGTTTCTTGGTCTTTCAAAAAGCAAAATTCGGTAGCCCTCTCAACCGCCGAGGCGGAGTATGTTGCGGCCGGAGCTTGTTGTGCACAAGTTCTTTGGATGAAACATACTCTCCTTGACTATGATTTGCATTTTGACCATATTAAAATATTTTGTGATAATACTAGTACTATTCATATGACTAAAAATGCAAATCAACATAGTAAAACTAAGCACATTGACATTCGATATCACTTTCTTAGAGATCATTAGAGAAAGGTGATACTGATATTAATTATGTTTCTACCGATTTTCAACTTGCCGATATTTTTACAAAACCACTAGACGATGCTAGATTTTTCTTTATTTGTGGTGAATTGAATATTTGTGTTATGGAATCTTGAAGAAATTTTTTTTAACCAAGTTTACCCTTTTTGGTGTATGACAAAAAGGGGGAGAAAAAGTTAGCTTATTTTGAGTTTGGAGTTATGCATTTTGAGTTTTAACACTTTGGAGTTATGCATTTTGAGTTTTGGTTTTGAGTTAAGAATTTTGAGCAATGTGTTTTGAGTTAAGAATTCTTAGTTTCTATCTATTATGTATATAGCCATTCATTTATACATATAGCCATTCATTTATACATAACATGATTTGAGGGGGAGATTCCAAGCTCTTTTCCCATATTTTTTTAAATAACTCATATGTTTTGTCATCATCAAAAAGGGGGAGATTGTTGGCCCAAGGTTACAATCAACCGGTTTTCGAGTTTTGATGATTACAAAACATATATAGTTATTTGTACTAATCATTTTTTTTGTGTTTAAGTGTGTTTCAGGGTTCTAAGGATTCATGAAGTGTTCTTCCCTAAAGGAAGGTTGTTTTGACTCAAGTTGGTTCATTTCGGGTTCAAAGTATCAAGCTATTCAAGATCACATATGGAGAAGCCCGCTTGAAGACCTTGTAGTCACCTAGAACCTATGTTAGACTTAGTTTGTTAAAGAATGAGGTTGTGTTAAGTTGGCTCAAGAAAACACACACACTTTCCAAAATACGGTTTTTATTTTTTGTATTTGATTTAAGTTCATGCTTTGATTTCTATACATGACTCAATTTTTTATAAATTTTATATCTTGTTTATATCATGTATACCAACCTTTATAGCATGATACTTAATCATATATCCTTACAAAATTAATTTGAAAATTTTTCAAAATTCAGAAAATGTCCTATAATGTTTTCTGTTTCAGACCTGACGGTCGACCGGGCGGTCAACCGGTCCATTCCAGGCCTGACCGGTCGATCGAGCCTTGTGATCAGGGCGTGCATGTTTTGTGCACGTCTGTCGGTCGACCGACCGGTCGACCGAACTGAAGCAGCTTGCTCTCTGTTTTTGGTCGGTCCCGGGTCAGTCGACCGACAGTTCTAAGGGAAAATTTTCTTTGGTTGCCGGTCGACCGACCGGTCGTCCGAGTCCAACGGCTACTTTGCCAATTGGACTGTCGGTCGACCGGGCCGGTCGACCGACAGCCGCCAGCTGCCATAACGGCTACTTTTTAGAGATTTCTCTCTTGGATTTGGTTGGGATTCGTTTGGCAGCTGGTTCTGAAATTTTGGGGGCTATTTTCTGACCTAATAAGCTAGTTGTAATCATGTTTTGATCTCCTCTAATCCCTATAAATAGAGGGGATTGGTCACTTGCAAATTACAAGAAAAATACCTAGTTTTCAAGTTTCCAAAAGAAAGAAAAAGTTTTCAAAAGCTCTCAATTCTCTTTGTGCATTCTTGGTTACTTATTTTCAGTTATTTTTCAAGCAAATTTTCTTCACAACTGAATTTGTTTTCTCACTACACTTATATCCTCCTCATTCTATAAGGAAGTTGTAAAGAGAAGTTTGTGATCCCTTGTTGATCACTTGGTACTTGTTCCTTCTTGTATTGAGATCCCTCTTCAGTAGAGGATTGTAATTAGTGGAGTTCAGTACTCCGATCTTCGGTAAACCTTTGTAATTCCTCGGTGGATATAGTGGAAACCCTTCACGGCGGTGAAGGCGGGAGTAGAGCGGTGGCTCGAACCTCGAAACAAACCCTTTGTGTTTGCGATTTATTCCTATTCTTTGTTACTCTTTATTGCTTCATTTCTAGCTTATGATATTGCTATTCATTTCTAGCTTGTGTTATATCTTGTGCGCACTTCACTATTGCATCCATTTCATTTCTTACTAAATTGTCGATCAATACTCATACAACAAGATTGCAATACGTACCTCAAACTCTTATCTAGAGGAATCACGAGGAAGGAGTTCAGAGCCCTTCACCGGGTATTCGGCTTCTAGTCTTGTTTTGGGCGATCGTTGCATCATATATTCATACTTGTTAAAAAGATCATTAGATTAGCATTAACACCTATTCACCCCCCCTCTAGGTGTTTTTCATGTACGACGTCGGATATTTGATGTGGGTAATGCAAGTGGGAGAATCTTAGTGTGTGGTAATCGGCCCAAAGGAAGGTTGTCACCTATAAGCCCATATTGCATTACCCTCATCAACTAATCTGATGGCGGAACAAGAATCCAGATGCGTAGATTTGTGTGGCCCATGCGTGTGGCAATCGGACCAAAGGAAAGTTGTCATTATGGCCGGGTCATTACATATATTATATGGTCAATATAGATTACTTAAACTTTTGGAGCAATCCTATAAAGTGACAGTCGGCTCAAAGGAAGGCTGTTCTCTTACATAGGACCTAGACTTTTAGGCTAGTACAGTATTGGCATATAGAGACACAGCTTGTTCTAAAAGTTTGACTGGCAGCTCTATCGGTTAAACTGGTTGCATTTTCTGAAATTCATTTTTATGGCTATTGCAGTAGAATTTTGTTAAATGTAATGTTTATGTTAAATTGATGAGAAATTGTACACTTATGTAGTTTAAATTGAATGGTAAAAACTTTAAGAAGTGGTAACACCACGTAAAAGATTGTTCTTAGATTCATGGATCTAGACTACACCTTAAGGACTGATGGACCCCTACTATCACTAACAAAAATTCAGTTAAAGAAAAGGTCATTTATGACAAGTGGGTGAGGTCTCACAGGATGTGTTTAATGGTCATAAAGCACACTATTCTTATAACTATTAGGAGTTCTATGCCTGATAAAGTCAGTGCTAAGAGTTTTTCAGTTGAAGTAGTCAACCAGTTTATTAAATTGGATAAAGTTGAGGCCAACACGCATCTTAGCAAGCTAATAAATATGCCCTATAACGGCAAAGAAAATATAAGGGAGTATATTATGAAAATGTTCAATCTTATTTCTAAACTAAAGGCACCTAAATTGAAACTCTCCGAAGATATTCTAGTGCACTTCATTCTAATCTTTTTTTCTTATAAAGTATAATCCTTTTTAAGATTATTTATAATGCTTAAAGGGAAAGTGGAGTCTCACTAAGTTCATTAGTAACTGCGTCCGAAAGAAAAGAGATTGAAATAAGAAAAGACTGAAAGTGCTCACTTAGCATCCAGGGTAAACTTCTAATAAGAAAAGAAAAGTGAAACTAAAGGGAAAAACATAAACACCACTATAATAGCTGATCCTAAGTAACAAAAGTGCAGGAAAAATAGCCTAAGGTCATTGCATGTTGCATGCTTCTTCTGCAAGAAAGTAAGCCACCTCAAGTAGGAATATATAAAGTATCAGAAATAGCTATTTAGCGAGTATATCTCATATTTATGTTTGTTCTGAGATTAATTTAGCTTTAGTACCACTTCATAAATGGTGGATAGATAATTCACATATGCAATTCAATGCGAAACTTCCAAACCCAAATGAGGCTCAGCCCAGCTAAGCAATACGTATACATGATGATGGAAATAAAGTTGCAATTAAAGCTGTTGGAGTTTGTAGGCTTAAATTAGATTCTGGTTTTTTTTTTTAGATTTGGATGAGACTTTATATGTACCGTCCTTATAGGCGGAGTCATATTTCTATTTCATTTGTTAAACAGATTTAGTTTTACTGTCACTCTTGATAATGAAATGCTTAGTCGACTTTTCAAATCTAAAGTTGTTGGTATTAAAATTCTGATTGATGGCTATATAAATTGAAATTTATGCTTCATATCTCGAATCTTTATATGTGAATAGCCTAGGCACTAAGCGAAAATTAATTAAAAAATAATAGAAAGTTTGGTACTAAACAGAGTTCAGGATGTCTTAGATTTGGTATATATAGATATTTGTGGTCCATTCCCTACAGCTTCTTGGAATGGTCATGAATATTTCATTACTTTTATAGACAATTACTCTCGTTGTGGGTACCTATACTTATTTTATGAGAAATCCCAATCACTGCACATGTTTAAAATCTATAAAGATGAAGCTGAAAATTAACTAAATAGAAAGATTAAAGCCGTTAGATCTGATCGTTATGGTGAGTACTACGACAGATATGATGGATCAGATAGATGTCCTGGACCATTTGCCAATTTCTAGAAGAGTGTGGTATTGTCGCTTAGTACACCATATCAGGGACACCTCGTCAAAATGGTGTTGCTGAGAGACGAAACCGCACACTAAAGGACGTGGATAGGAGTATGATAGCTCACACTACTCTACCAGAGTCACTATGGAGTGAAGCCTTAAAAACGGTAGTCTACCTCCTTAATAGAGTACCAGTAAAACAGTAAGTAAAACCCATATAAGTTATGGACTGGAAAATCTTCCAGTATTAGGCATCTACATGTTTGGGGTTGTCCAGCGGAAGCTCGGCTATATATGCCATATGAGAAAAAACTGGACTTACAGTTAGCTGTTTATTCGTAGGGTATTTTGAGAGGTATATAGGCTTTAGATTTTATTGTCCCTCCACTAAGAACATAAAGACGGATTGCTAAATTTTTTTGAGGATATTCAGAACAGTGGGAGTCAATTACATAAGGATTTCATATTTAAGGAAGAACATATTGTTATACCCTTGACAATTGTTCCAAATGATAAAGTAGTTATTCTACTTCAACATGAAAATATAGTTGCATCCTTACAAGGTACATATACAGTTCATCCTGAAGTAGATCCTGCTGATGAGGTAGAACCTGAAAATTCTCAACCACAAAGTGCCTAGGAAATCAACTAGAAGAGGAGATCAGTCATTGCAAATGACTATATAGTTTATCTCTAAGAGCATGAGTTTGACATAAGGCTAGAGGATGACCCCACATCCTTGAATGAGGCCAAACTCAACATTCACTCCACTAAGTGGTCAAATGCCATGAAAGATGATTTAAAATCCATGAAAGACAATGATGTTTGGGATTTAGTAGAGTTTCCTAAAGGAAAGAAACCGATTGACTGTAAATGAATATTCAAAACCAAGCGGGATTTGAACGGTAATGTCGAAAGGTATATGACACATCTTGTCACAAAGGGATTCACTCAAAGAGAGGGTATTAATTATAAGGAGACTTTCTCTCCGGTTTTCATGAAGAATCTTTTAGGATTATTATGGCAGTGGTGGCTCACTTTGACATGGAGTTATACCAAATGGATGTTAAGATTGCCTTTCTTAATGGTATCGTTGAGGAAGAAATCTGTATGGTGCAATCAGAAAGTTTTAAAGTGAAAGTTTCATAATATTTAATTTTCAAATAAAGAAATTAATTTATGGTCTAAATCAAGCATCCTGTCAATGGTATTTTAAATTTGATCATGTAATATCCAATTGTGATTTTAAGGAGATTGTAGATGATCAATGCATTTTATCATAAATTTAAAGAGAGTAGACTTATATTTGTTGTGCTATATGTGAATAACATTCTACTAGCAAGTAATAATATGGTTCTTTTATATGAGACCAAGAGTTTTCTCTCAAAGAATTTTGAGATGAAAGATCTTGGAGACGCTTCTTTTGTGATAGACATCCAAATTCAATGTGACAGGACACGTAGAATATTAAGTTTATCACAAAAGGCCTATATCGATAAGGTGCTAGATAGATATAGCATGAAGAATTGCTCTAGAGGAGATAAGTTGAGTTTACTATAAAGTCTTAAGAACGACCTACAGAAAGAGCAAATGAAAAGCATTCCATATGCATCAGCGGTTGGAAGTTTGATGTATGCTCAAGTTTGTACCATCCAGACATAGCATATACCATTAAGAAACTTGGCAGATACTTGATCAATACTGTGATTGATCACTAGAAGACTGCCAAGAAGGTAATGGGATATTTACAAAAGACTACATGAAATTTGATCAGTTTCAGCTGATCAGATATACAGATTCAGATTATGCTGGATGTATTAACAATAGGAAGTCCACTTCATGTTACATTTTTCTTATTGTAGGAAGATGGTGGATTTAGTCGAGAGGCCATTACAGCTACACTGTGATAATAAGAGCGATATAGATTTTCTATAATAGTGACAAGAGTTCAGTAAAGTCGAAGCATATTGACTTCAAGTTTCTTATCATCAATGATAAAGTTTGGAATCTTATTTTGTCTGTTGATAATGATAGCACTATTCTTAACATTACAGATCCACTCATTAAAGAACTTTCACTTAAAGTCTTCTTAGAGCATATTGCTCATATGGGAATGACTAGTCATTATGATATCCTGGTTTCGTAGGAGTGGATAATTTTATGTAACAGACATTATTTCTAAGTGCACTTTATGGATATTTGTTGATTCTGATAAATAAAGTTATAACTATTTTTCCTAAAGTTTACTTTTGCGTATTTGAGTTTGTTGAATTAGCAGTTAGACTCGTTGGAATCAGAAGGCTAGACTCGTTGGAGTCATAAAGTGAAAACCAGTTGGAATTGTATCTTATTTGATCAGAGCATATTTTCATGCCACACGTCCACATTTGATATACGTCGTTAAGGGTTCTGAAACTTGTGACGTGGAAGGTTCTACCTCGATTATATAGAAGGTAATGATCGCCATGTTCGGTGGCAGGACACTTAATGGACCAGATTGTTTTGGAAACGTGGTTTGTTGGTGGTTAAACTTTTGACGTCATAAAGTTATGCATAATATCTAAAAGTACGACTTGCTTGGCCCAAGTGGGAGATTGTTAAACTTATTATATTTTATAAAGCCTAATTTAATTTGGGCCTAATCAAGTCAATTGGATATTTGCACCCGCCCAGTTAACCTATGTTCTTTGACCCAATAAAAAATTGATCAAGCCTAAATGGTTTGGGTCTAGACACGTTTTCAATTACACTAAGTCATGAGTGTATTTAAATTAAAATATGAGACTCATCTACACGTGTAGAACTCGTGTTATAAATCAAGGGCCTAGATCTATGATGAGTTGAACTAGGGTTCCTTGATGCTATATATATCATTGGCAGGGTTCCCTCTCCACCACAATGACAATCTCTCTCTTGGAGCCTCTCATCTCCTCTAAGGATAAAGAAGACAACTTGGTGGCTGGAGAGAAGAATCCTCTCCCTGAACTCCGGCATCCTCGAGAACGTGCAACCTTCAGCATTCCTTTCGTGATGGAATCAAGTATGCCTAAAGCTTTCCTTCCCTTCGATCATGATAAAAAGACTATGCATGTATGAGATCTTATATGGAACAAAGTTAGATCTAACATCGAAAGGATCATATATGCCTGTTGGATTGTCGCTAAAGAGAGTGCATGTGTATACTTTCTCGTCTAGAGATGGATCGTCAGACAGTTGCAGTGCAACACCTTGAAGAAACACCAATAGAACCTTGAGTTAATAACTTTACTCAAGTGTATTCACTAGGAAAGAGCACAGGGCACATGATTCATCCTAAAACATCTCCATTCACCTTTCAGCAACTCTGAGAGGAGAAAAAAACTATAGTAGAGTTTTTTAAACTCATAGGAAGAATAGTGTAGAGATCGGAATCCAAAAGGAGAGAGAACGCAGCGAATTGCAGGCCAGAACAGTGGTCGGCCGGCCGCCCGATCGACTGGCGTGCACAATGTGCACAGGCACAGCTCTATCGACCGCCCCATCGACCAACAAGGAGAATGGTCGACCAAAGCGGTAGACCGACTGGCATACCCAACTCTCTGTTGGGTGTGGTCGACCAACCGGTGGGCCAAATGGATGGGTCGGTCGACCTGGTCGGCCTACAGGTAGCTGCTTCTCCTATTCGGATTCGGATTTCGTTTCTGAAAAGGGGTCGAATTCAATTGTGATTTCTTAAACCTTGGGACTCTCTGCCTATAACTAAAGAGGCAGAGCCCTCATGAATTGTATGCAAGGAAAAACTTGTACTTGATTATTGAATCAATAAAATCTCTCTCCCTTACCCTTAGGATGTAGGTAAATTGCCGAATCTCGTTAAATATTGTGTATGGATTTAAATCTTGTTTCTTTGTTCTTGTATTTTTGGGTACTTCTCTGGTGCATCAATCTCTATTGGTGGGTTCCTCATTGGTTATTGCCAGGTGCTCACAACAAGTGGTATCAGAGCATCTCAGGTTCTTCGTGGGATCGTATGTCGATTCCAAGAGCATAGTGGTTGTTTGGCAAAGATCATGTGTCGATCTCATAGCAGTGTTGGAACTGTTTGTGGGATAGTGTGTCGATCTCAGAACAATATTTGGATTGCTCATGGAATCAAATTTGGTGAAGTAAATCGTTTTAAAAACTCTTCGAGGGTTTCACTTTGGGGTAAAGATCCTAACTTTATCTAATTTTTTGATCTAACTCCATTTGTTTTCCTCATTGTTTTGAGGAATCAATTGAGAAGATGGCTGGAGATAGTACATCTATGGTGAAATCCATAAACCCATATCCATTGAAGATTGATGTGGTGAAGTTCGATGGCAAGAACAACTTTGGTATGTGAAGATGTGAGGTGATGGATGCATTGACGTTATCAAATCTCGAAGACACTTTACGATTGGAGAAAAAGCATGAGACTACTTCTGAAGAGATTGGGACAAAATAAATCGAACAACGTGTGGTTTGATAAGGTCTTATTTGACACAAGATATCAAGTATCATGTGTTACATGAAACATCTGCAAGACAGTTGTGGGAGATCCTGAAGAAGAAATATCTGACAAAAAGCATCGAGTCACAGTTGCAGTTGAAGAGGAGACTTTATCGCTTCCAGATGAAGAGAGGACTCTCCATTGATAAACACATGAATAACTACACTAAGCTTCTTATAGACTTAGTCAATGTGGATGTCAAAATTGATGAAGAGAATAAGGCAGTGATTCTACTGAAATCTCTTTCTGAGGAAGAGTATGAGACCTTTACTCTAACTCTAATCAATAGCATGCAAACACTTAACTACAGTGAGGTGTTGGCTACTCTTATAAATTATGAAGTAAGGAGGTAGGACAGACTATTTTCTTCTGGGAGTACATCAGCAGAAGCATCGGTGGTAAGAGGCAGGAATTCCAATCGGAAGGGCAAAGGAGATCGTGGGAGATCAAAGTCCAGGCCAGGTCTCAGAGATCTGAAGAAGAACCAATGCACCTTCTGTTGGCCCAAAGGCCTATCACTCTAGTTGATGATGATTAACTCATGTAGTTATAGTACTAATGATCTTGTATTTAATTAGTCTCAGATATATGATCAAGATCTTAGTAGGTGTTTAACTTCAACAAAGGATTTAAAGTCAAGTTTTGAAGTTAGCACGTGTTGATTCAAGAGCCTATGCATCAAGACCACATCAAGTACTCAAGAGGAGTCTAGCTCATTGGATCAAAGTTTGGACCAAGTCAAGAAGGAGAAGAAGACTTCAAGTGAAGCCCTTTAAGAGAAGACTTGTGTCAGGTTTGTTTTGTTAAGATTTTATTTTTAAATAAAATGTAAAGGATAGAATAGTTGGTGGATTGCTCAAGTATCATATACACTCACACACAAGATTTATATGAGTTTTCATAAAAGAATTTTCATTTGGGAAAAATACTGGTTTGATTTTTGAACTTCATATTTACATATGTTTTAACCAAAACCATTTTAGAGCTTATTGTCAAAAACATAGATATTTCATCATATATGTATAATGGATCACGTCCATACACACCAAACTTTAAAAGTGTTTAGAATATCTTGTTTTTATATTTGGAGGAGTTTTGGAAAAATCGATTTTTAAATTGGAAAAATCATTTTGCAAAAATAAAGATTTTTGTTTAAGGCAAAACTTTCATATTACAAAAATAGTTTCAAAATGTTTGTAACATATTTTGATTTTTACTCAAACATGTTTGTATATCAAAGTACAATACTGAACTTATTTTTATAGATTTTTAGAGATTTTATGGGATTTTATTGAAGGAAAAATGACAAACTTTTAATCCTTAAAAATGTTGTTTTTGGCTTCTGCCGGTCGACTGCACGATCGACCGAGCCAGGAGTCGGTCGACCGGGCGGTCGACCGACGTGCACAAAACGTTCACGCCTTGTTTGGCTGGAGGGCCTGTCGACTGACCCGGTCGACCGCCAGAGAGCTCTGCTATCTGAAAATGGTATGGTTGACTGGCAGAGAGTGCCTGCTCTCTGTATTCAGGCCACGGTCGACCGACCGGTCGACCGATGGCCCAACGGTCAGAAATATGACCGTTGGCCGGTCGACCAACAGCAGTCTGAACTGCTGATTTGGACCCCAACGGCTGGTTTTTCTTAGCCTATAAAAGGGGCTCCCATGGACTGTTTTATACAAGATTTTAAGTGAATTTTTGAGCTAGTTTTTCCTACTCTATTAAGTGTTTATCTCCACTTATTTAAGAGCCAAAATTGCTATATCAAAAGGAGAGATTTTCAAGAGTGTTTTGTAAAAGAGTTTCTTGAGTTTTTCACCATCATTTCCATCCTTGTTTTTCTCACAAACACTTGAGCTTTCCATTGCTATATCATTCCTATAGGAGGGTTGTTGTGAGAGTTGTTTTTAGGTGATCGAGTGTTTAGATCACCAAGAGATCTTTCTTGTATTTGAGGAGGCGGACTTGCGGGTTCGCGTTGTTTCAGGTTCTAGTGAGAACTCGGTGTAGAGGTGCGGCCTCGGCAAGCTAGTGTGCTTGCGGTGTGTTTGTTCTTACGGGAGCAAGTGAGGAGACTAGTGAGTCCAAGAGTTCTAGTGTGAACTCCTTGTAGGTGTTGCGGCACCGAGTGATCCGGTGGGATCGATTCTAGTGGAAATCCTTCATAGTGTTGAAAGCGGGGACGTAGCAAGTGTGCTTGAACTTTGAAACAATTCTCCCGTGTTTGCGATTGCTCTCTCTATCTCTCACTTGTGTTTATATCTTGCTTATGCTTATATTGTCTTTATCTTTATATGCTTGATATATCTTGTGCCTAATTGTTATATGCTTGGGGATTGTTTGCTCACACTTGTATTCAACCAAGAGAGCCATAGCGGCACCTCAACTCTTATCTAGAGGAATCTTGAGGAGATAGTTCAGAGCCCTTCACGGGGAATCCGACTACACTCTTGTGTTATAATTGGTGTGTTTAACTTAAGAATTTTTAGTTTGCATAAATAGTTTTAATTCCGCATTAATTCACCATTAGATTAGCTAGTCACCTATTCACCCCCCCTCTAGGTGATTTCAATTGGTATCAGAGCCAAGTGCTCTTGATTTGGGTCTAACAACCTTGAGTTAAAGATCCTCATTTATAGCTAATCACAATATTTGTTTACATATACATGGATTTCATGTCACCTCTCACCTTTGACATTCTTAACATCCAAACTTGGAAGGTTAAGATGTCTTTGTACCTCAAAGGCCTAGGTATTCATGTTTATCTTGCTACCGCTAAGGATTCATATGTTAGTGATAGCAAGTATATTGAGGCTGACTCAAAAGCCATACATGCTTTGAAGAGTACCCTAAATAATGATTATTCATGTAGGGTTGCTAATCTTAATTCGGCTTTTGTAGTTTGGAACACCATTGTCTTCCTTGGCGAACAAGAACAATACTATGTGGGGAGCGACTCGGATGTTGGAAGTGAAACTTCCAACGTATGTTATATGGTCCAAGGGGATAACCCCCTTGAGGTAAACTCCAAATCCGAGTTAGAAGAGGATGTTGATATGTCCTATAATGAACTTGCTTCATTTTGTCAACAACTTCTAGAAAAATATGACATGCTTAAAAAGGATAATAGGAAAATGAAAAACAAATTTGATGCCATGTTAAAAGAAAAAGATTCGTTACAAGATAAATTGGAATGCTTTTCAAAAGAAAATGAATGTTTGAAAAATGAAAATATTTCCTTGTTTTCTAAACTAAATGATATTTGTGAAGAAAACAATACTTTGAAAAATAAAATCTCTTTGGTGGAAAAGGAAAAAGAAATTGCTTTGAATGAAAATATCTCTTTAAAAGGAAAAGTTGTTTCAAAGGAAAAAGAAAATATTTCTAAAAAGAAAAAGAATGTTGATGCTCATTCTCACAATGCTTTTCATGAGACAACCATTGATAAAGATGAGATTAAATTTTTGAAAAATAGAATAGATTGTTTGAGCTCAACTTTGAGCAATTGTGCATTTAACCATATAAAGATTGGAATCCTTGTTTCAAAATAAACAAGCTCCAAATGTTCATGCACATCACCCACATCATGCATATGCACACTTTGCACGTCATGATCGTACTCATTCACATGTGCATAGTAGAGTGTACAAGTGTACACATTGCGGCTGCAAAGGCCATTTAGCAAAGTTTTATTTTGATAAGATACATCATATTAATTTTGCTAAGAAAAATGTTTGGGTTCCATTAGATGCTAACCCCCGTGGACCCAAAAGAAAATGGGTACCAAAATCCCCACCTCTTGTATTTGATGTAGGTGTCGGCTCTCACATGACGTGAGAAATTTGGTGCCTTGGTGGTGGGTGCACATGAACTTGATGGACATATATTTGATGCACCGCAAATCAAGGAGGTTTGGTGGGATGACCACTAAGTTTTGGAGACTTAGAGTATAGTTCTTATGATTTGGTAACTATCTCTAAACTCCTTTTGTTTACATGCTTTATATATATTTTAGCATGTTTTTAATATTGTGCTTCATGTAGTGAATAACTTGTTTAGATGTAGTTTTTGTCAAAACTTGTGTCTATATGTGTACAAGTAGTGAGCAACATTTGATTCATATATGTTTGTATTTCATTGCTCATTTGTATTTATTACTTGTACATGTATAACTTAGTTTTGATGATGCGTGCATTTTAACTCGTTTTCCCTATTCCTATGCATGTTTTGTTTCATGTATATGTTATATTTATCTAAAACTAATAATATATATGTATACCCCTTGAGTCACTTGCCCTCAAGCAAATACTATTATGGACTCTTTTTATGTTTCGGATATGTATACATATTGTTAGTTTTAGATAAAAACATACATATACCTAGAAGTTTGTTTTTAGATGAAAAATAAATTTCATGATTTTCACTTGTTTGATGTTTTGAGCTTTATTGCTTAGTTTCATGAAAATACTATTCACATGTTGCTTGTGCACTCACACTTCATTTATTTACTCATGACATTGTTTTCATGAGAACCTTTGTGCTTTATAGATTTCGAGTGTCAACTCCTATGTGTTTAATATGTTTCATGATATTCATATGATTTGGTTTCATATTTTGAAGGATCTTTAACTAGTTTTTTAAAAAAAAAATTTAACTAGTTATTATTCTTCATTTGGTAGTATTTTTTCATAATAAAAATATTTTCAAACATTAGTTTTTGAAAATCCCTACCAACCCCTTTAAGGGCGGACGGATGAGCGACCATGCCTTGTGTGCTCAAATTACAAATCTTTTATCATGTGCATGAATAGGGTAGTTCTTTATGAGTTATACACTTGTTTCACATCATATTTTCAATTGGTATCACAATTGATATTTTTTTGTATATACTCATATTTTGTTTTCTATATATGTATGCTTCACATTTCATATAATATCAATTTCTATTGGTATTTTCATTTTCATACATATATATGATTTGTTTGTGCTTGATTTACAAGATATTTACATGTTTAAAGCACAAAATTTGTTTATACTAAGCTTGATTTAAATCTTGTTTTCAATTGGTATTTTAATAAGCTTATGCATTATTTTCAATGATATGTTTATTGATATCAAAATTTATATTATACTTTAATTGGTATCAATATGTTTCAAATTCCAATTGAGTTTAAATTTCAATTGGTATCACAAATGTTTTACCTATTTGGTATAAAAATTTATCATGTATTTCAATTGGTATTTCAAAATTTAATTTAAATTTAAATTAGTATCAAAATATAAAATAATTTCTTTGATTGATATCAAAATGTAAAAATGTTTCAATTTCAATTGGTATCACAAATTTCCTAATTTATATGGTACTATATCTTATGATATCTCAAATTGATTTGTTGTTTTTAAGAAATTCAAAATTTGTATTGATTATTTACAATTGGTATAAAAATTTGTGTTTAAAAATGTTTTGATATGTATTGCCTATATGCAAGGGGAGCTTAACATCTCTTCTACATATAGATTCATGTTGAGTGTATCTTATATTGAGGTGGTTGACATCTCTTCTTTATGTGATACATGTGTATAGGGAGAGCTTCACATCTCCACTTATGCATTGTATATTATGCGTTATGTGAGTTAGGGCTTGTCATCCCTTCTTCATGTAGTGCATATATGCAGGGAAGCTAACTTAGCGTCTTCCTCTTCATGAATGTATATCGCATATATATCCTTATGATTGATTTGTTTTATTTTACCCCTTTGTTGATGATTGACAAAAAGGGGGAGAAAGATTTTGAGTTTATATATGCATATTTGAGTTTTTGCATATATTGAGTTTTATGCATCTTATGTTTTAGAAAATGGAAAGAATATTTTTGAATGTTTAAATAAAAGGGGGAGAAGGTTTTTGAAAAAAGAATTTTAGATTTATGCATGTTTCTCTCACCTTGTTGATGCATATATTTGTTTAGCTTCATGTATTTTATTGAATATATGTTTGTTTATTGTTATGCATGAGTTAAGGGGGAGCTTCTATGAAGCTTAACTTTAATCCATGCATATATAACTCCATGAGTTTTGTCATCATCAAAAAGAGGGAGATTATTGGCCCAAAGGCCCATCACTCCAGTTTTGATGATGATTAACTCATGTAGTTATAGTACTAATGATCTTGTGTTTAATTAGTCTCAGATATATGATCAAGATCTTAGTAGGTGTTTAGCTTCAACAAAGGATTTAAAGTCAAGTTTTGAATTTAGCACGTGTTGATTCAAGAGCCTATGCATCAAGACCATATCAAGTACTCAAGAGGAGTCTAGCTCATTGGATCAAGGTTTGGACCAAGTCAACAAGGAGAAGAAGACTTCAAGTAAAGCCCTTCAAGAGAAGACTTGTGTCTAGGTTTGTTTTGTTAAGATTTTATTTTTAGATAAAATGTAAATGATAGAATAGTTGGTGGGTTGCTCAAGTTTCATATACACTCACACACAAGATTTATATGAGTTTTCATAAAAGAATTTTCATTTGGGAAAAATACCGGTTTGATTTTTGAACTTCTTATTTACATATGTTTTAACCAAAATCATTTTAGAGTTTATTGTCAAAAATATAGATATTTCATCATATATGTGTAATGGATCATATCCATACACACCAAGCTTTAAAAGTGTTTAGAATATCTTGTTTTTGTATTTGGAGGGGTTTTGGAAAAATCGATTTTAAATTGAAAAAATCATTTTGGAAAAAGACAGATTTTTGTTTAAGGCAAAACTTTCATATTACAAAAATAGTTCGATATGTTTGTAACATGTTTTGATATTTACTCAAACATATTTGTATATCAAAGTATAATACTGAACTTATTTTTATAGATTTTTAGAGATTTTATGGGATTTTATTGAAGGAAAAATGACAAGCTTTTAATCCCTAAAAATGTTGTTTTTGGCTTCTGTCGGTCGACTGCACGGTCGACCGAGCCAGGAGTCGGTCGACCGGGTGGTCGACCGACGTGCACAAATATGCACGCCTTGTTTGGCTGGAGGGCCGGTCGGACCGCCAGAGAGTTCTGCTTTCTGGAAATGGCCCGGTCGACCGGGTGGTCGACCGGGCAGAGAGTGTCTGCTCTCTGTATCCAGGACACGGTCGAACGGCTGGTCGACCGATGGCCCAACGGTCAGAAATATGACCGTTGGCCGGTCGACCGGGCGGTCGACCGACAGCAGTCTGAACTGCTGATTTAGACCCCAACGGCTAGTTTTTCTTAGCCTATAAAAGGGGGCTCTCATGGACTGTTTTATACAAGATTTCAAGTGAGTTTTTGAGCCAGTTTTTTCTACTCTGTTAAGTGTTTATCTCCACTTGTTTAAGAGCCAAAATTGCTATATCAAAAGGAGAGTTTTTCAAGAGTGTTTTGTAAAAGAGTTTCTTGAGTTTTTCACCATCATTTCTATCCTTATTTTTCTCACAAACACTTGAGCTTTCGATTGTTATATCATTCCTATAAGAGGGTTGTTGTGAGAGTTATTTTTAGGTGATCAAGTGTTTAGATCACCAAGAGATCTTTCTTGTATTTGAGGAGGCGGACTTGCGGGTTCGCGTTGCTTCGGGTTCTAGTGAGAACTCGGTGTAGAGGTGTGGCCTCGGCAAGCTAGTGTGCTTGCGATGTGTTTGTTCTTACGGGAGTAAGTGAGGGACTAGTGAGTCCAAGAGTTCTAGTGTGAACTCCTTGTAGGTGTTGCGGCACCGAGTGATCCGGTGGGATCGATTCTAGTAAAAATATTTCATAGTGTTGAAGGCAGGGACGTAGAGCAAGTGTGCTCGAACCTCGAAACAATTCTCCCGTATTTGCGATTGCCTCTCTATCTCTCACTTGTGTTTATATCTTGCTTATGCTTATATTGTCTTTATCTTTATATGCTTGATATATCTTGTGCCTAATTATTATATGCTGGGAATTGATTGCTCACACTTGTATTCAACCAAGAGAGCCATAGTGGCACCTCAACTCTTATCTAGAGGAATCTTGAGAATATAGTCTAGAACCCTTCACGGGGAATCCGGCTACACTCTTGTGTTATACTTGGTGTGTTTAGCTTAAGAATTTTTAGTTTGCATAAATAGTTTTAATTCCGCATTAATTCACCATTAGATTAGCTAGTCATCTGTTCACCCTCCTCTAGGTGATTTCACCTTCTACAAAGAGTTAGAGCACTAGAAGATTGATTGTCCAAAGGCCAGAGGTAAGAAGAAGGAGTTGAAGACCAAGGAAAACCTCGCACAGATGGTCAGTACTCAAGTCAGTACTTCACAGATAGGTGGATCGAATTCAGACTCATCGGTATTCTCTTTCTCTGTCACTACTCCTATCGTTGGTTACTCAGGAGACTCTGAGTGGATGTTAGATATTGGAGCTACCTATCATGTATGCCCGAACAGGGATTGATTTTCTAACTTTGAGAAGGTAGATGGATGTTCTGTTATCATGGGTGATGATCGCTCATGTAATATGGAAGATATAAGTACAGTCCAGATTAAGATGTTCGATGGGATAATGCGGGAATTAAAGGAAGTGAGGTATGTACCTCAACTCAAGAGGAATCTTATCTTAATTGGTGCTTTGAAAACATTAAGTCTTGAAGAATCTATAAGAGATGGTGTTCTCTAGATGACCAAAGGCTCATTGGTGATTTTGAAGGGCGTCCGCCAAAATAATCTCTACTACTTGAAGGGTAGTGCAGTTACAGGTCAGGTGGCGACTTCTACAGACTCAGATGATGATTCTACTAGGCTGTGGCATAAGAGACTCGGATATACAAGTAAAAAGTCTTTGCAATTTCTTACAAAGTAAGGTCTATTGAAAGGTGTCAGAACCTACAAATTAGAGTTTTGTGAACATTGCGTCATCAGAAAGAAGACCAAGGCAAAATTCGGCACAATGACTCACTACACCGAGGGAATTCTGGATTATGTTGACACCGATATTTGAGGACCTACCAAAATGGCATCTATTGGAGGTAACCACTACTTTGTGACTTTCATTGATGATTATTCTAGGCGATGTTGGGTATATACCATGAAGCACAAAGGGAGAGTCCTAAAATTAATCGTGGAGTGGAAGAAGAATTTGGAGAAAAGAATGGGAAGGAAGATCAAGGTCCTCCCATCAGATAACAGAGGTGAGTATATGTAATATCCCTATTTTAAAGTACGGTATTTGGATAAAATATACTGGTATTTTAAATATGTACATGTATTTATTTCATGTAATGTATTGGTATTATTAATATCATTATTTTAGTTAAGTAATGTTACTACTAATGTTGGGTTATTATTTTGTAGTGGTGTATTCCTCTTCCTTGATTTTCATTCATGTCTTATTCCTTAATTGTACCCATTACTCTATTTGGATTCTAGCTCATTACTCATACTCTTATTGTCTTGATCCTTATACCCGTTATGAAACTGGTGCCATACCCGTTATCTAATCCATTACCCAAACCCAAACCAAGACCCAATACTTAACCTAATTGGATCCCAACCCGTTGGCATACTCGCTACCCGATAACCCGAACCCATTATCCATATCCTAACTACTCCCTTAAATCCCGAATCTAATCCTAACTTAATCCCTAATCTCCTCCCAACTCCAACAGCAACCCCCCATCTTCTCTCATCTGATCCACAGCAACAGCCCCACGTCCATCACCTCCCCATGGCGCACCCAAGGCCGGACAACCGCACAGCAGCGGATGGCAGCCCAGGCCGCCTCCCCTCCCTGTTCTGCCGAGCACAGCAGGCCAAGTCACGGCCACTTCTCCTCGCCGAGTGCCCCTTGCTGGTTGTCTCGCCCTCTTGCAAATCTGTGCGCAAGCACAGTCCGCAGCAGGTCCCCAGCGCAGCAGCTCCAGCAGCACAGCAGACTGCCGGATCCCCCTTGCTGCCTTTCCCTTGGCAGCAGCTACACGGCCGATCACCAGCAGATCAGATCCAGATCCGGCGCAAGTTCAGGCGAGCGGCAATTCCAGACCCTTCCGGCGAGCGCGAGATCACCAGCTTACAGCCAGGCCTTCTCCAGCACCCTGGCTACCCTCCCGTGCCGTCCAACAGCGAGGAACAGCACCACAGCAACCGTAACGGCGACTCGCCCGACAACGACCAGATTTCTCGATGTGAGTGTTTCTCGCTATCTCTCTCTCATTCTTTAATTGGAGTAATTGTAGATGTCTTGTGTATGTCCTATGAATTCTTGATGCGTCATATTATCATGCGTGTGTATATCTATAAGTTTGGATGCGGATCGACATCCCCTTTAGTTTTCATGTTGAATGATTAGATATATGAGATCCACATATATATGACGTTGGAATCCCTTGTTACCACATGAGTGTTGGACAATTTGTGTATAGACATAATGTAGAACCTATATGTTGTGGGAAGTGTGCATGAGAGAAGCAGTGAGTCCCTTTGGTAGATTGAGAGTATGTGCGGAATTGAATCTGTATCAGGTTGCAGCTCCATTAGTCGACTGACCCACTCTGTTAGTCGACTAATACCCTTATTAGTCGACTAACTATTTCCTTGTAGTCGACTAGGCCCCCTCCAGAATAATTGTTGACTCTCTGTTTGTCCACTGTAATCGACCATTAGTCGACTTGTCACCTTTTGTAGTCAACTAACAGCATGTATAGTCGACTTACCCCTAGCCTATAGTCGACTAATTGAGTATCCTGGAAGGGTGTAGCTCTTTGTTTCCCTGTTAGTCGACTTAGTCCACTTTATAGTCGACTAATCATCCCTCTAGTCGACTAACCCCTTCCCCTAGTCGACTAATATAGGTCTGTCAGCTATGTTCAGTATTTTTATGGATTGTGGACTTCACCCAAGAGTTATTTAATGGATATAGATGAATGTATATGATTCCTAGAGATGGATATTGGTGGTAATGACTTGACTTATCATGATAGAACTTAGATGCATGCTTATGGTATGTTGCCGAGTGTTGGGATGTCATGACTGACTTAATAGGATTGGTGATTGTGAAGACTTGGGAGTCAGAATTGTATGTTAGAGTGAGAGGACTAGTACTGGACATTGTGATATGTTGGAACATCAATTATTATATCAGATTACTTGTTGTGTTTTGACACTAGATGATTATAGAACTATTGGAATCTGAGTTGTTTGTAATGACTTTAGATTGACCTGAGACTTATGTTATTTACATTGAATGATGATCAGTAGTTGGACGTGACTTTATTAATTGAGTATTGAGGACATATCAGTTATGACCCTATTAGTTGAGTTGTGACTTAGATTGATCTTGAGTTGGAGGTTATCCAGAATCTATATTCCTTATATTGGAACCTGACTTGTATTGAGACGAGATTGATGTTGTTGGCATTTGGGATTTGCTTAGATGATATGTTGATGATGTGAGTGCCAAGAGTAGATAGTCTAGATCATAAGTTATTTGAGGATGATTCCCTTACTTTGATATGATTTAGTATGTGTTGACTTGTTATTCATTTATTGGTGATGATTTAAGTGATGATTCATTCTGATATTGATGTGGACTTGTTGTGATGTTAGAAACTGGATTAATTCAATTGGCAGAGATTGAGTTATTATGATGGTGATCATATTCTGTGTTCAGAGCTTATGAGACGGTTGGTTGATAGGTTAGTTGCTATTGTGTTTTAGTGCAGATGGATGTGAGATATTGACCAGTTCTAGATTAGACTATCCATTAAGCAGTATTTGGATTCGTTATTGTATGGATTCATGTTATTGAAAGTTACTGGGAAAATATTGTTGGACCGTAACACTTTCATTGTTCTATTGTTCTACCGTTTATACGGTAATATTGTTCATATTGTTATTGTTACATTGATATTGTTATTGTCACTGTATCGTCCCAGTAATCGAAATAACATGGAGATTGATTGTTATAAATAATAATGTAAATTGACAACTTACACTGGGATTGGGGAAATTAATGGAGGAGACAGCGTCTGTATTTTGGGTGGACCTAGGATACAGGTTGCGCAGCCGAGATACGGTTCCACTGCAGGGTTCCGGGGGATGACTGACATCCCGTATTGTTCATATTATCATTGTATTGGCACATTGTTATTGTTATTGTTATTGACTACCTAGCGGTAGGACCTGGTTCAGCGCCAGGTGATTGGGCCGTGATTCCGGGTAAGTACGGAACCCACCTAAAGCATGGACAATGTCTCTTCCACTAATTTCAATAACTTAGGACCCTGATTGACACGTGTGGTAGGCGTAGTATGGGATGCGTCTACTGCATGTGGCAATTGGTGTTCGCTGACATAATAAATGATAATAAATTGTTTATAACATATTGTGACCGAATATAATCACATGATTGTATACATGATTGTAATCAGGACCAGATTATTATAACCAAGACCAGACTTGGATACCAGCCTAGTGACATGTGATAGGTTACCTATTGTGACATCAGTTGCTTGCTTACTATTGATCAGTTGTTGCCTATCTTTATTCGTGTTGTTATCATGTTTATTACAGTTCTGTTATTTATTTGTTATATGGTCTCTTATATCTGCAGTTGTTTTGATTACTATTTATGCACATTGTTTCTTCTGCACGAGCTCTTTTCCCTTTACACACACACTCACCATGGCCGCGTTCTGACGACCCTGGATTTGCACGTCCAGATATTGGACGATTGTTCTAATGTGCAGGTGTTCGATGAGACTGTTCGTCTTGCGAGGAACTGGACGCTCTTTCTTCTGTTCTGGTATCCTCATCTCTTTTATATTCCTGTCATTTCTTGATTCTACCTTTATCGCTTTCAGCTGCCATTTTCTTGCCATCATTTGTCTGTTATCCTTGTGATTGTCATTATATGTATTATTGCAGTGATCATTTATTATTATGCTTCTGATTCATAGCTTGTTCAGGTTACATTTAGGCTTAGCGTGTATACGTGGGGTATTTTCCTCGCGTATATACGTCGCCGACTCTCGTCGCGACTCTGTTTTTTGTGTATTTTGGGAAGCGGGGCGTGACAGTATAAGTCTGATTCTTTTCTAAAGCTATGCCTTGATGAGGAATATACAAGCACTTCACAGTAAAAGAAACACCGCAACAAAATGGGATAACTGAAAGGATGAATAGGACTTTGTTAGAGAAAGTCTGATGCATGTTATCTAATGCCGGATTATCAAAGAACTTTTGGGCTGAGGCTTTGGCATATGCTTGCTATCTCGTCAACAGGTTGCCTTCATCTGCGGTAGGAGGAAAAACTCCTCTGGAGGTTTGGTCAGGAAAAGCTACTTAGGACTATAATTCGCTAAGGGTATTTGGCTGTCCGGCCTACTACCATGTTAAGAAAGACAAGTTAGACCCAAGAACGAAGAAAGGAGTGTTCGCACGATTCAAGAGAGGAATAAAAGGCTACAAGATTTGGGATCCTAAGGACAAAATGTTTGTCCTTAGCAGAGATGTCACATTTGATGAGGCTTCAATATTGAAGCCTAAAAACTCTTAGCAGGTGGAGATTGAGAAGACCAAAGGGTATCGCAGCAGGTGGAGAGTGATGCTACTTCACTGTCTCTAGAAAGGTTAGTATCATTAGAGATCATACCCATGGTGATATAGGGTAGTGATCATGTAGCCGATCAGGATGCTGATGATAATGAGGATCAAGAGCAGGCTATGGGTGATGTCCATTAATCCGTTGCAGTTGGAAGGACCAGAAGAAATTCACGTAAGCCTAGTTGGCTTACTACAAATATAATTGTGACCTATACTCTCCCAGTCGTTAAAGAGGTAATCCCGTCTACATATAAGGAAACTGAAATTAGTTCAGAGTCCAAGATGTGGAAGGATGCCATGGTTGAAGAGATGAGCTTTCCATACAAGAACGAAACTTGGGAACTTATAGAGTTGCCCAAGGGAAAGAAGACGATTGGCTGTAAATGGGTATATGCAAAGAAACAGGGATCTCTCAAGGATGATATTGTACGCTATAAAGATAGGTTGGTAGCTAAAAGTTACGCACAGCGAGAAGGTATTGACTATAATGAGGTATTCTCACCTGTTGTAAAGCACTCGTCGATTCAGATTTTCCTGACACTGGTAGCACAGTATGAGTTGGATCCTGACCAGTTCGATGTGAAGACCGCCTTTCTCCATGGTGATCTTGATGAGAAGATCTACATGTCTCAGCCGTTAGGGTTCAAAACTGCAAGAAAGGGAAATATGGCATGCAAGCTGAAGAAATCGCTATAGGATTGAAGCAGTCTTCTAGGCAGTGGTACAAGGATTTCGACAGCTTCATAAGAGGTAAAAAGTACACACGCAGCCATTATGACCCATGTATATATTACAATAAGCTACCCGGAGGAGAGTACATCTATCTACTGTTGTATGTAGATGATATGCTCATCGCTTCTAAAATATAGCCACAATAGATAAATTGAAGAAAGAATTATCTTTCAAGTTCGAGATAAAGGATCTTGGTGAAGCGAAAAAGGAGCTAAGCATGGAGATTGAGTGAGACTGAAAGAGTGACAAGATTAGCTTGACACAAAAGGGGGATTTGCAGAAGGTACTTCAGAGGTTCAACATCAACGATGATAAGAAATCTGTAAGTACACCATTGGCTTCTTATTTCAAGTTAAAAACCACTATGTCTCCTACAACTGTTGAAGAACGTGAGTACATGACCCGTATACCATATGTTAGCGCAGTTGGTAGTTTAATGTATGTAATAGTGTGTACAAGACCAGATTTCTAACAAGCTGCCTCGATGATCAGTAGATACATGCATGATCCTTGTAAGAGTCATAGGGAGGCAGTAAAGTGGATTCTACGGTACATTAAGGGTACCGTAGATGTTGGTTTGGTATTTGAGAAAAATTCTACGAGTAAGCATGAGTGTATCAGATATGTTGACTATGACTATGCAGGAGACCTCAACAAACGCCGGTCTACAACGGGATATGTGTTTACATTATCTCAAGCACCGGTGAGTTGGCGCTCTATTCTGCAGCCTACCAGTGCATGTCCACTATAAAGGCCGAGTACATGACCATGACGGAGGCTTGAAGAAGGTAATATGGCTTTAAGAGTTGCTCGATGATTTGGGGATCAATCAGGATTGTTAAAGATCAACTGTGCTAGGATGAGTGCTATCTATTTGGCGAAAAACAAGGTGTATCATGCAAGGACGAAACACATTGACATCAGATTCTACTCTGTTTGGTAGATTCTTGATGAATGTGATATTGAGTTACTAAAGATTCACACAAAGGAGAATCTCGCTGATATGCTTACTAAGGTGGTGTCGGGAGTGAAATTTACACATTGTAAAGAGTTATTTCATATCCTTCCAGTTGCTTGAACTCGGTGGAGCTCGTTTGGATGAACTATGGATTGCTTGATCCCTTGGGTAAGGTACGTAGGCAGCCACACAGGTGCAGTCACTTTCGAGTCAACAGGTACTGTGTTGAGTTTGGGTCAGATTTAAGAAATCTTCATCGAGGTGGAGAATTATAGGAAGAGAGGAGATAAAAAGCTATGGTAGAGTTTTTTAAACTCATTAGAAGAAATAGTACAGAGATCGAAATCTAAAAGGAGCGAGAACGCAGTGAATTGCAAGCCAGAACAATGGCCGACCGCCCGGTCGACCGGCGTGCACAACGTGCACAGGCGCAGCTCGGTCGACCGCCCGGTCGACCGTAGCAAGGAAAACGGTCAACTGGAGCAGTCGACCGACTGGCATGCCCAACTCTCTGTTGGGTGCAGTCGATCGACTGGTCGTCCGAAGGAATGGGTCGGTCAACCTACTGGTCGGCCGACAGGTGACTGCTTCTCCTGCTCGGATTCGGACTTCGTTTCTAAAAAGAGGTCGAGTCCAATTGTGGTTTCCTAAAACTCTGGGACTCTCTGGTTATAAATAAAGAAGTATAACCCTCATGAATTGTATGCAAGGAAAAACTTGTACTTGATTGTTGAATCAATAAAATCTCTCTCCCCTTTGCCCCGAGGACGTAGGCAAATTGCCGAACTTCATTAATTTTTGTGTTTGGTTTTCTCTCTTTTTTCTTTGTTATTGTATTTTTGGGCACTTCTCTGCTGCATCTATCTCTATCGGTGAGTTTCTCACTGGTTGTTGCCACGCGTTCGCAACACTACTGCCATGAGAAACAACTAGGCTATTATAATGGTAAGAAAAAAACTCTCATGAAAAGCGACAATTCTTGGGGAATAATATTTCATAACACAAGTTGTAGGTGAATTTCTAAAGTATGAACAAATAATCAAATGAGGAACCCACAGTCAACGTGATCATCTCAACCGTAGCTTTCCTCAGCTGTGATGAGTATTAGACCATTAGCATAAGTTGAGATAAATACAATAATTTTGTTCATCAATTCTATGGTCAAATTTCAAAATTTGAAGTTTTCAATAAACTGACTGCTGTAAACATGTTCTCGGTGATGATATAAAATCCTACAATGATAATCTCCAAACGAGTACTGAACATCAGCCAGTTGAAGCAGAGCAAGGCATTCTAATTTCACCCCTGAATGAGGGTGAGCCTTGATGCAACAGTAAGGTTGCTCCACTCTGACATGGAGGTAGCTTTTTGGAAGCAGACCTTCACAGTGCCTGGATACGGGTAAGGCTACTTACATTTGACTCTCCCAGCACCTGCAATGGTTTGAACCTCATGCACTAGGGGGTAGGTCTCACAATCTTTTAACAAGGTAGTGTTCCCCTCCCTTTTGAGGTAGGTAGTCTCTGTCCACTCTAATCTCTCCTTCAACTTTAGTCTATGACAACAATTCACCAATTTGTCAGTCTTTCTTCATTAACATACTTCTTTACTGCTTTATAATGTAGTGTGGAGAAAACATGTGAGCTTTGAGTCAGGTTATATTTTGATGGGGACATCGAGTCAGATTTCTTTTTTTCTTTTTTTTTTTAAGTCTGTATTTTATTTTATTGAGTCAAGTGAATTTTCTTTTATTTAGTATTCTTGTTTCTCCTCTTCTTTAGTCTCATATTGGTCATGAGAAGAGAATGAGTGAGTTGTAATTCTATTTAAAAACTCAATTACTTTCAATAAAAGGGGACTAAAATTTTGAGAAAAAAATATTTTGAGATTTTTCCCTTGAGGGAGCATGCCTCCCATGACGGAGTGTGAAGCCCTATCTGTGAAGCTAAGATCGAGCGTGCGACGTGAAGTGGCGTGAGTCAAAATCGAGGAACGTATGGTGTGAAGCGGAGTGAGATCCGGGAAGGTGAAAATCTTTTTCATTTTTCAATAGGTGATCTTTAGTTATTTTCTTCATCTCTCATCTTTTTTTAAAATCCTTAGGCCTCCTCTTTCGTTTCACTTCAGTTACAAATGACTTGCAGCCTTATTTTTTTTAAAACTTTGATTTTTAGCGTTTATCAAGATGTAGCTGTTAAATTTGATATCAATTTACAACCATTTTCTTCTGTTGCCATCGTTAATGACCAGTAAACACCACCTTCTGTTACCTATTCAGTATTAACATTGGCACACATATCAACACGGGCACGCATAAACATGCCATTTTTACTGACCAACACTGCACCTTGTTATGTGTTGACATACACAGAATAGACTTAGTGTACGCATGCACATGTGTAGACATATGCACGTGATTTGTATAGAGAGAGGGCAAAATAAAGAGATTAGGTTTTTTTTTTTAAACTCTATGACAAGACTTGGGTCGACCAGGCGATCAACTGACGTGCACAAGGCTTGGATTGGTCGACCGGGCGGTCAATCGATGTTGCACGAGAAACAGGAACCCAGTTGGGTCGGTCGACCGTCCAGTGGGCCTACATTTCTAGTATGTGCTGTAATGACAGAGGACTTTCCGTGGTCGACCAAGCGATCGACCGCATACTTGGGTTGGTTGACCGGGCGGGTCGAACGACAATCGGGTCAGAACTGTTTTTTAAAACTTAACCTAGAGCTGTTTTGAGGGTTTCTTCTCTTCCCTATAAATAGAGGATGTAACCCATTTTAGGGTTAAGGAACTTTCTGAGTGAATTCTTGAGAGAACTAATTGTAATCCTGTAACACCCGTTCCTGGATTACGTACGTAGATACGTATTCTGATTTTTCTAGCATATTTCTTTGATTTATCTTGTATTTGTTTTTGTTTTATGATTATGAGTTGTGATTGCTTAGTTATTGAGTACCAGATCTGGATTCTTAGACCTAGAGTAAGCCTTGACCCGGACCGGGGAACCGATACCAGCCAATAGCCCGATTTGACTTTCTGGTAGTCCGATTGGGCCGTTTTCAGTTTCAGAGACTGTTTTCTAATATTTTAGATTTTTCATGATTTTCTGAAATTTTCTAAAAATTTTCTGCAAAATCTCCAAAACCGGTGTCGGTCGGCATCGTTGACTGATTCCCAGATTTTTAGTTTTCAAATGGGAGTGGATTTTCAAAAACGGCTTTCACAGTATATCTTAGAATATCATTTTCTATCTAAAAACATTTTCTGGTGTCGGCCGGTATCGCCGGAAGATTCCAGGATTTTTATTTTGAAAACTACATTGTATTTTTCAAATCCGATTTCACCGAGCATCTTAGAATAATATTTTCTATTTTTGAGAATTTTTCGGAAAGATTCTGAAACAGTCAAATTTTCGCCTTATTAAAATAATAATAAAAATTGCCGTTATTTCTTTTTCTTGCTTTTACCTCTCAAACCCTCTACTTATTACTTCCAGAATATTATATCAATTTTATTATTTACTAAAATATTTATTTATAAATTTTTAACTATTTTTAATCATTTCTTTTTAATTTATCTAATTTCTTTTCATTTTCTTTCTTTTCCTTCTTTTCTTTTCTTCTCCTCCACTCAACCCCTTCCTCCCACGCAACGCAGCAGAGGCAGCAGCGGGAGCAGGCCATCAAGGGCTGAGCAACTCTTTTCCCCACTCCATCTCCCTTCATCATCTCAAATCCAATCCATTTTATCATTTCAATTTAATATTTTTTTCATTTTTCTTCTCCACTTAAATCACCTCCCCTCATTCTACTTCACTTCATCTTCAACCTCCAACTCCCACTCACGCACCCATACCACCGCCGCCTCCACCTTCACCGCCGTCGCCCTAGCCGCCGCCCAAGCCGCCGCCACCGCACTCCCCACCACCCCACAACACTCCTCCACTTCCACCAACCCTAAATTTCACCTCCACCACCTTCAATTTCACCATAACCCATCTCATCTCCACCTTCATCTTCTCCAAAATTCCCCATCTCCACCACCAAATTCCCAACTCTAACCACCCATCACCACCTCCTCCACCTCCTCTAACTCCCCCACACCACCAATCACCACCACCACCACCACAACCACCACCACCACCATCACCACCTCCATCAACATAACAACAACAACAACAACATCAACAAACAAAAGAGGAAACCCACCTTCCCCCTCCTCCACCCGCGCGCGCGCGCCGCCCCCCACCCCGACGGCGGCGCCGCCGCCGGCAGGCCGCCGGCGCAAGTGGCCGGCCGGCCACCCTTCTTCCAGTTCTTTTCTTTTTCTTTCTTTCTTTGTTCTTTTCTTTCTTTCTCTTTTCTTTTCATTTCATTTCATCCCTAAATAAACTAATATCCCCTCTTTCCTAAAATACCCCCACCCTCTTTCCAAAACTACTTCACTCTATTTACACCCCCTATCCCTCTCCTTTAAATCCCAATTTCATTCCAAAATACACCTCATTTCCCCCCCTTTTTTCTTCCTACAAATTTCTCTCTCCTCTCTCATTCCCTCTCTAATAATTTTTATAAATATTTATAATTATATATTTTAATATATATTGTGGGCTTGAGGTTACTCGGACGGTTCGCCGATTCCCGGATTTTAACCGGTATTTTACCCGGTTTCAGGCGAGTACAGTTCTTTTAGCATGCATTTATTTTCTTGTGTGGTTATATGCTTTACTATTACCGTCACATGCTTAGTAACTGTCACTGTAACTTACCATGCTATTTTGACACCGATACTTGCCATGCTATATTTATCACATGATACCGGACCACTAGTACCTGCCATGTTATAGTTGATACACGATATATGACTCTAGTACTTACCATGCTATATGTGATAGGTGATACCCGATACCTGTACTTGCCATGCTATACCTGACCCCGATATATGACACTAGTACTCATCATGTTATATTTGACATATGACACCGGATATTGGTACCTGCCATGCTATATTTGTCATATGATACTTGAGACCAGTACTTGCCATGCTATATTTGACACATGACACCGGACACCGTTATTTGACATGCTATGTTTGCCACATGATATATGACACCGTTATTTGACATGCTATACTTGCCACCTGATATATAACACCGGTACTCGTCATGATATACATGACACCTGGCACCTGTATTACCTGGCATATTCATGATTATTATGTGACCAGACATCTGGCACTCCTGTATCTCCTGTACTCCTGTATCTCCTGAGCTCCTGTACTCCTGAACCCCTGAAAAAGGGTGACTCCTGATATTATACTCCTGATATTATACTCCTGTTAACTCCTGTAGTTGGATAATCATGATTATACTGTATGCACTTGTGGACATCATCTTTGGGCAACATATATAATAAAATACTCAACTTTCACTGGGTGGGGGAAACTGATGGACACCGGTTGATGTCATATTTATAATGGTATCTGAAGTGTCGTGTGGGGCGCGTAATGATAAGTCCCCGGAAGCAGTAGCCTGAATCTGAAGTGTCGTGTGGGGCGCGTAATGATAAGTCCCCGGAAGCAGTAGCCTGTACTCCTGAGCATAGTCCCTAGCTGAGATGGGACCCACTATAAATATGAGCCATCAGATTTATCAGTTTCCAAATAATAACTCGTCTTATTCATAAGTGGATGTATGTGTGCCGGTTAGCACATACAAAAGCATATGAATCGGATGAATAACATAAAACAACCAAACAGTAGTAATGTTAGGAACGTGTGATATTTGGTCTCTCCTTTGTTCGGGTTCTGGTACTCACATATCAGACCCGGGTAAGTTCTACAGAGTGCGAACTCTAGTATGGACTATCAGTGATGTGAGACACTGGTAGGGAGGCGATTAAAATATCAGATGGTACTGACTATTATTACTGGATTAATTAAAATGCTATACTGTTATATTCTCCAGTTTTCAGTATTATGCTTAGTGTTGACCCCCCCTGCATTATGACATATGATATATGTGACACAATGATTACTACTGACACACTCTAGCCTGTTACTTTGAGGGCAACTCAAGTTGTATAAATTCAGATGATGGTGACACCGGATATGTGGTATATAGATAAGGGTTTCCTTGTTTGGATTATCCCCTTGACGTATCACTCCATGAATCCATAATCTGAGCTTATATAACTAGTTTTGCCCATGTTTATATTTATCGCGTGTTTAGTGCATTTATCACATGTTGCCATATTTTGTCGCATGATCATGTGTACCTATACTCTCCATACCGTTTTTCATGCTTGTTTTCCGATTCAGATTTACTGATATATATGTATTTACTTGATCTCGGATTTACTGTCATTTTCATTATAATACTTGTCATTTCCTGTACCTGCGTGCCTGGACCACATCACTTGATCATGTACACGTGTGCCTGTTATGCACGCCATCTGGCTTCATTCTTTGTACTCGCTGGGGTTGCTAACAACCCTGGATTCTCATGTCCAGTTCTTAGAGTCTGGATCGTGGCGGCCTTGCTGTACTTGATCAGAGTGGCACAGCGGGAGCGTGGATTATCAGTGGCCCATCCGGACTCTCCTTCTTCTAGCCTCTCCTCGATCGGCTCGCGAGATTCTCATCTTGCCACTCGTGAGTACTTTCTAGTATTTCATATTGTGCATCCTGCTTTTATGCTTCCTAGCGATCATATATTCTTCAGATATTATATCATGCCTTGTGATAACTGTGTACTGGTGTTATTATTGTTGGATTGTATATTACCACTGTGCTTCCGTACTCTGACCCCTGCCTGTATTGATGCTTAGCGTATATACGTTAGGGTATTTCTGACCTGCGTATATACGTCGCAGTAACGTCTCCGTACCCTCCGGATCGGGGCGTTACAGGGTGGTATCAGAGCCTAGGCTCTCACATCCTCGGTACAATGCATGAGTCGTGGTTATACAATCCAACTGCAAGTACAAAGTTATCTATTCCCTCTTGATCGTCCTTTCCTTGACTCTTGAAATCTCTTCCATCCTTTTCCATTTCCAATTCCTTTCAATCTTATACCAACTCAAGATATGGATAAACTAGTAGGGTAGCAGCAAGACAGATGTGGTTCGCTATCATTATGTTCTGGTATTCTTAACTCTGGTGCATCACCTGGTCTTATATTGGATGGTTCTTCGGCCTCGCATCCTATTCTAGAGTATGTGGATACATCACGGGGAAATCAGCACAGCAAGTGGGATAGTCATCACTTATATAATCAGACAGACCGTATCATTACATGAGGAACATCGGTATGGAACAGTATTTCAGACTTAGGGCTTCTGCCAGACAGAGTCATGGAGACAGCATTCGGGACTCGTTTCGATTATTGTGATTCTTGATCGTGTTCTCAGTTTTTATGGATTTGATGGACTACGGACCCCGCTAGCCTCGCCAAGCGAGGGTTGTGTTCTAGTCACCTATGGACCAACCAGGTGTGGGCTTCGCTGCACCCTGGTGCTTAGCATTTAGCGTTGTGTTACGCGCTGGCTTCGCTGCGTGAGCTCCGCCAAGTGCGAGCCTCGTAGAGCGTTAGCTTCGCTGCACCCTAATGCTTAACGCCTGAGATGTGTTACGCGATGGTCTTACCTAGGCTTGGTTCCGTCCGTGGCTAGTCCCTTCAGTGCTTTGCGCTCTAGCCGTTCCTCGGACTTCTTCTGCCTTGCATGTTTTCATGGATCCGATGTACAGGGTTTTCTCGCTGTATCTGAGCTATTGCCGTGATCCGTATGAACGATCCATTCGGCCAACCTTGCAGAGATTTGGTATTCTCTAATGCTTCATGTGCAGTCGGGTTATCATTCAGAAGTCAGTATTCAGAATTCTTTATGGTTATTCTATATTCTCGGTTATGCCTTTCAGAGATTGCAATGCCCAGTATTCAGGAATTCTTATTATTGGTCTTCTTGATTCATGCTCAGTATTATCTGGGGTTTCTTTATCTTCGGTATTCTGGAGAAATAGTGTGTATGCAGTATCGGTATTTCTACTACAGATTCTTTGTCAAGGACAGCTTCATGCCATGCGGGACCTTATGTTATATTATGGATTTCTATGGATTTTTAGAGATTTTATATTATGGATTTCAGCACTATGGATTTCTAGGATTCTATCAGCTTTGCTTCGCAGTCCGAAAGAGCAGACATCAGGTCGGTATTATTATGGCACCGTCAGAGGATATATACGGCAGTAGTGCAGAGATGTCTCAGACCTGGGTGTATCATTCAGCTAATTAGTGGATATTCCCCTCAGTTACTCATATCTTGATTGGTATAAATCCTCATTCTTATTCCTTTCTGTGTTCATCTTCCCCTTATCGAAATTTCGAGGACGAAATTTTTGTAAGGTGGATGGAATGTAACACCCCGTTCCTGGATTACGTACGTAGATACGTATTCTGATTTTTCTAGCATATTTCTTTGATTTATCTTGTATTTGTTTTTGTTTTATGATTATGAGTTGTGATTGCTTAGTTATTGAGTACCAGATCTGGATTCTTAGACCTAGAGTAAGCCTTGACCCGGACCGGGGAACCGATACCAGCCAATAGCCCGATTTGACTTTCTGGTAGTCCGATTGGGCCGTTTTCAGTTTCAGAGACTGTTTTCTAATATTTTAGATTTTTCATGATTTTCTGAAATTTTCTAAAAATTTTCTGCAAAATCTCCAAAACCGGTGTCGGTCGGCATCGTTGACTGATTCCCAGATTTTTAGTTTTCAAATGGGAGTGGATTTTCAAAAACGGCTTTCACAGTATATCTTAGAATATCATTTTCTATCTAAAAACATTTTCTGGTGTCGGCCGGTATCGCCGGAAGATTCCAGGATTTTTATTTTAAAAACTACATTGTATTTTTCAAATCCGATTTCACCGAGCATCTTAGAATAATATTTTCTATTTTTGAGAATTTTTCGGAAAGATTCTGAAACAGTCAAATTTTCGCCTTATTAAAATAATAATAAAAATTGCCGTTATTTCTTTTCTTGCTTTTACCTCTCAAACCCTCTACTTATTACTTCCAGAATATTATATCAATTTTATTATTTACTAAAATATTTATTTATAAATTTTTAACTATTTTTAATCATTTCTTTTTAATTTATCTAATTTCTTTTCATTTTCTTTCTTTTCCTTCTTTTCTTTTCTTCTCCTCCACTCAACCCCTTCCTCCCACGCAACGCAGCAGAGGCAGCAGCGGGAGCAGGCCATCAAGGGCTGAGCAACTCTTTTCCCCACTCCATCTCCCTTCATCATCTCAAATCCAATCCATTTTATCATTTCAATTTAATATTTTTTTCATTTTTCTTCTCCACTTAAATCACCTCCCCTCATTCTACTTCACTTCATCTTCAACCTCCAACTCCCACTCACGCACCCATACCACCGCCGCCTCCACCTTCACCGCCGTCGCCCTAGCCGCCGCCCAAGCCGCCGCCACCGCACTCCCCACCACCCCACAACACTCCTCCACTTCCACCAACCCTAAATTTCACCTCCACCACCTTCAATTTCACCATAACCCATCTCATCTCCACCTTCATCTTCTCCAAAATTCCCCATCTCCACCACCAAATTCCCAACTCTAACCAACCCATCACCACCTCCTCCACCTCCTCTAACTCCCCCACACCACCAATCACCACCACCACCACCACAACCACCACCACCACCATCACCACCTCCATCAACATAACAACAACAACAACAACATCAACAAACAAAAGAGGAAACCCACCTTCCCCCTCCTCCACCCGCGCGCGCGCGCGCCCCCCACCCCGACGGCGGCGCCGCCGCCGGCAGGCCGCCGGCGCAAGTGGCCGGCCGGCCACCCTTCTTCCAGTTCTTTTCTTTTTCTTTCTTTCTTTGTTCTTTTCTTTCTTTCTCTTTTCTTTTCATTTCATTTCATCCCTAAATAAACTAATATCCCCTCTTTCCTAAAATACCCCCACCCTCTTTCCAAACTACTTCACTCTATTTACACCCCCTATCCCTCTCCTTTAAATCCCAATTTCATTCCAAAATACACCTCATTTCCCCCCCTTTTTTCTTCCTACAAATTTCTCTCTCCTCTCTCATTCCCTCTCTAATAATTTTTATAAATATTTATAATTATATATTTTAATATATATTGTGGGCTTGAGGTTACTCGGACGGTTCGCCGATTCCCGGATTTTAACCGGTATTTTACCCGGTTTCAGGCGAGTACAGTTCTTTTAGCATGCATTTATTTTCTTGTGTGGTTATATGCTTTACTATTACCGTCACATGCTTAGTAACTGTCACTGTAACTTACCATGCTATTTTGACACCGATACTTGCCATGCTATATTTATCACATGATACCGGACCACTAGTACCTGCCATGTTATAGTTGATACACGATATATGACTCTAGTACTTACCATGCTATATGTGATAGGTGATACCCGATACCTGTACTTGCCATGCTATACCTGACCCCGATATATGACACTAGTACTCATCATGTTATATTTGACATATGACACCGGATATTGGTACCTGCCATGCTATATTTGTCATATGATACTTGAGACCAGTACTTGCCATGCTATATTTGACACATGACACCGGACACCGTTATTTGACATGCTATGCTTGCCACATGATATATGACACCGTTATTTGACATGCTATACTTGCCACCTGATATATAACACCGGTACTCGTCATGATATACATGACACCTGGCACCTGTATTACCTGGCATATTCATGATTATTATGTGACCAGACATCTGGCACTCCTGTATCTCCTGTACTCCTGTATCTCCTGAGCTCCTGTACTCCTGAACCCCTGAAAAAGGGTGACTCCTGATATTATACTCCTGATATTATACTCCTGTTAACTCCTGTAGTTGGATAATCATGATTATACTGTATGCACTTGTGGACATCATCTTTGGGCAACATATATAATAAAATACTCAACTTTCACTGGGTGGGGAAACTGATGGACACCGGTTGATGTCATATTTATAATGGTATCTGAAGTGTCGTGTGGGGCGCGTAATGATAAGTCCCCGGAAGCAGTAGCCTGAATCTGAAGTGTCGTGTGGGGCGCGTAATGATAAGTCCCCGGAAGCAGTAGCCTGTACTCCTGAGCATAGTCCCTAGCTGAGATGGGACCCACTATAAATATGAGCCATCAGATTTATCAGTTTCCAAATAATAACTCGTCTTATTCATAAGTGGATGTATGTGTGCCGGTTAGCACATACAAAAGCATATGAATCGGATGAATAACATAAAACAACAAACAGTAGTAATGTTAGGAACGTGTGATATTTGGTCTCTCCTTTGTTCGGGTTCTGGTACTCACATATCAGACCCGGGTAAGTTCTACAGAGTGCGAACTCTAGTATGGACTATCAGTGATGTGAGACACTGGTAGGGAGGCGATTAAAATATCAGATGGTACTGACTATTATTACTGGATTAATTAAAATGCTATACTGTTATATTCTCCAGTTTTCAGTATTATGCTTAGTGTTGACCCCCCCTGCATTATGACATATGATATATGTGACACAATGATTACTACTGACACACTCTAGCCTGTTACTTTGAGGGCAACTCAAGTTGTATAAATTCAGATGATGGTGACACCGGATATGTGGTATATAGATAAGGGTTTCCTTGTTTGGATTATCCCCTTGACGTATCACTCCATGAATCCATAATCTGAGCTTATATAACTAGTTTTGCCTATGTTTATATTTATCGCGTGTTTAGTGCATTTATCACATGTTGCCATATTTTGTCGCATGATCATGTGTACCTATACTCTCCATACCGTTTTTCATGCTTGTTTTCCGATTCAGATTTACTGATATATATGTATTTACTTGATCTCGGATTTACTGTCATTTTCATTATAATACTTGTCATTTCCTGTACCTGCGTGCCTGGACCACATCACTTGATCATGTACACGTGTGCCTGTTATGCACGCCATCTGGCTTCATTCTTTGTACTCGCTGGGGTTGCTAACAACCCTGGATTCTCATGTCCAGTTCTTAGAGTCTGGATCGTGGCGGCCTTGCTGTACTTGATCAGAGTGGCACAGCGGAGCGTGGATTATCAGTGGCCCATCCGGACTCTCCTTCTTCTAGCCTCTCCTCGATCGGCTCGCGAGATTCTCATCTTGCCACTCGTGAGTACTTTCTAGTATTTCATATTGTGCATCCTGCTTTTATGCTTCCTAGCGATCATATATTCTTCAGATATTATATCATGCCTTGTGATAACTGTGTACTGGTGTTATTATTGTTGGATTGTATATTACCACTGTGCTTCCGTACTCTGACCCCTGCCTGTATTGATGCTTAGCGTATATACGTTAGGGTATTTCTGACCTGCGTATATACGTCGCAGTAACGTCTCCGTACCCTCCGGATCGGGGCGTTACAAATCCTCTTATAATCTTATCTATATCAATAGATCTCTCTCTTCTGCTCCCAGGACGTAGGCATCTTACCGAAACTCGTAAATCTTTGTCTCCCTCTCTCTTTGTGTGTGTTCGTGCACTAGGGTTTGTGTTCATAGCATGCTAGGGGACCAACAAGTGGTATCAGAGCTCTAGGCAACGCTTGGGCTTCGTTTGGTGGAGTGAATCTTGATTTGAAGCTTGATTCTTTGATGATCTCAAGCTTGGAGTGGATAAAAATTGGATTTTTATTGGGTTGGATCTCATCTACTACATTTAGGTGGAGTGATCAATTGAAAACTCTTCTTAGGGCTTCAATTATAGGTAAAAATTCTATTTTCATCTCGTAGATCATTACATAGTTGTTATACTTGCGTGGTTGGTTGAATTGGAGTATAAATGTGCGAAGAAACATCCGATGGGAGTAGTTCTTTTGTTGTGAAGAATATACAAAATTATCACCATATAAAATTGATGTGGTGAAGTTTGATGGCAGAATAATTTTGGATTGTGGAGATGTGAGGTGTTGGATGCGCTAAATGCGCAAAACTTGGAGGATGCTCTTGAATTGGAAGAGAGGCTAGAAGAGATGGAAGAAAAGATTTGAAAACAAATGAATAGAACTGCTTATGGAGTGATTAGGTCATGTTTATCACAAAACCTAAAAATATAATTTGATGAATTAGACTTCTGCAAAGAAGAATTGGGAGACCCTTGCAAGCAAATATTTGACGAAGAGCGTCGAGAATCGCTTGCATTTGAAAAAGAGACTGTATTGTTTCCAGTTGAAGAGAGGGGCTTCAATTAGTGATCATATCAACACTTATACAAAAATTCTCGCGATCTAGCGAATGTTGATGTTGTGATAGATGAGGAAGATAAAGTTTTGATCTTGTTGAGCTCTCTCCCTGATGAGGGATATGAGACATTTGTCCTCACCCTGATAAATGGAAGAACATCACTGAGTTATAGTGAGGTCACTACCGCCCTTGTAAATTTCGAGTTGAGAAGAAGGACTAGGAATCCCTTGGTAGTACATCGGCGGAGGCATTAACCGTAAGAGAAAGAAGCCCAAAACAAAGAGGAGAAAATCGTAGCAGATCAAAATCTAAGTCACAATATGGCGACCATAATTTGAATCGTGATCAGTGTGAATTTTGTAAACAATTGGTCATTGGAAGAACGATTGTCCCAAGCTCAAAAAGAAGAACAAAATGAAGGAGAAGTCAGGAAAACCATCAGAGGTGAATGTCGCCAAGTCATATGGGAATGAATCTGATTCTTCTGCTTTCTCACTCTCTATCACACCGTCATATGTTACTCAGATGTTTCAGAGTGCTATTGGATACGGGGGCTACATTGATGTGATTTCAGTGGAGGTTGCCCTCACGACCGAATGGACTAGGATGGCGCAGCGAAACAAACCACATGATCTACTAAGGCAGCATAAAGAAGAGAGGAAGATATTCCAAAATAGATAGAACCCAGCAAACAATATAATATGGTTTTACCGATCAAACAGATCGTGTTTCCCTCCACTAGAGAAAGGGAAGCAATTTTATTGAAACTTTGGGAAGTACAATAAAAATTACTTACACCTCATGCTGAGAAGATTACAAGCTCTTGATGGCCGCCAAGAACAGTGAACGCTTGTGGTTAAGCTTCTCTCACGAATCTCTCACTTAAATAAATTACGCCCTTAGAAATTACAAATTCATTGGATTCTCTTCGAATACATTAAAGGTCACCGTTAAGGGGTTATTTATAGACAATAAAACTCTCCTAGTCCTAAACAAACTCTATCAATACGAATAATCACCGCCTCAGCATAAAGAAAATTCGAATCCAACTTGTACTCAAAACAGATTCAGAAAAGGAAACTTCCAGATCCAATATTAGTCGACTAGACCAGGGCATTAGTCGACTAGTACCAAATCCTAGTCGACTATTCTGACAACTGAGAACCTCAACTCTCTGTTAGCCAAACCTAGTTGACTATACAATGTATTAGTCGACTAATCCAGGTGATTAGTCAACTATACTCTATATTCGACTACTCCTATGCACAGATTCTTGTACACGTTCGTTCTTTGATCTTCGAGTTTTCATCTACCTTCACGACATATTCACGTCATAATCCTAACATCTATCACATATGTCCCAGGAGGGATTGGTTTTTTAGTTTAGAGAAGCTAGACAGTTTCGTAGTAATTATGGAAAATGACGCTGCATATCAGATGATTGGAATAGGTACAGTTCGAATCAAGATGTTCAAAAGTGTGGTTAGAAATTTGACGAATATGAGATGTGTTCCTCAGATGAAGAAGAACATCATCTCAGTTGGAGTCGTGGAGTCAAAAGGGCTGAAGGAGACGTTGGAGAATGGAATTCTCAAGGTCACGAAAGGGTCTTTGATTGTGATGAAAGAGATCAAAGATAGAAACTTGTACTGCTTGAAGGGTACTACAGTCACAGCTTCTTTGACTGCTTCAGTGGCTTCACATGAAGATGCTACTCAGTTATGGTATATGAGACTTGGTCATGCAGGTGAGAAGTCTATGCAAGCCTTGGCAAAGCAAGACTTATTGAAGGGTGAAAAGACCTGCAAGTTGGAATTCTGAGAGCACTATATATTGGGCAAGAAGACCAAAGTGAAGTTCGGCACTGAGATTCACCGTACAAAGGGAATTCTTGATTATGTGCATACAGATATTTGGGGTCCCTCTAAGAATGCATCTCTTGGAGGAAAACACTATTTTATCTTCTTTGTCGATGATTACTCTAGGCAGAATTGGGTGTACACCATGTCACATAAAAGCGAAGTCTTAGGTGTCTTTGTGGAGTGAAGAAGGAGAATGAAGTTGCAAACCGACAGAAAGATAAAGATACTCAGGTCCGATAATGAAAGAGAGTACAAGAGTGATCCATTTCTACAATTGTGCTACTATTAAGGCATTGAGCGATACTTCACAGAGAAACTCCGCAACAGAATGGGGTGGCAGAAAGATTTAACCGTACCTTGCTGGAGAAGATAAGGTGCTTATTGTCAAATAGTGGACTGAACAAGTCTTTTTGGGCTAAAGCAATGACTTATGCGAGTCATCTTATAAATAGATTGCCATCATCTGAGATAGGAGGAAAGACTGGGATGGAAATGTTGTCGGGCAAATCTGTTACAGATTATGACATGCTCCGTGTGTTTGGATGTCCTGCTTATTACCATGTAAGTGATGGGAAGTTGGAGCCACGAGCTAGAAAAGCCGTATTTTTAGGGTTCAAAAGAGGAGTAAAAGGATACAAGCTATGGGACTTTGAAGACCGGAAGATAGTTCTGAGCAAAGATATCACTTTTGATGAGTCTTCTATGGTGAAGACTTCAAGCTCTCAACAGGTGGAGAGTGGCCAGACCAAGGGATATCGCAAAGGGTGGAGAGTGATGTATTTTCACCATCTCCAGATAGTATTGTATCATTTGGGGTGCCGACTGTTGTGACACAGTTAGAGCATCATGTACAAGAAGAGGAAGATACAAATGATGTAATTGAGGATCCGGAGCCAGAGGTCAGGTCCTGGATTCAATTGCCGCACACAAGCCCAAAAGAAATATACGAAAAACTGCTCGTTTTTCGAATATGGTTGTGGCTTATGCATTTCCAGTAGAGGTCATGGAAGATAATGTTCCAAGTACATTTAGAGAAGCAGAGTTAAGTTCTGCGTCTGAATTGTGGAGGAAGGCTATGGTGGAGGAGATTGAGTCTCTCCATGTCAATGACATATAGGAACTCGCAGAGTTGTCCGAAGGGAAGAAGGTCATTGGATGAAAATGGGGTTATGCAAAGAAAAAAAGATCTCCAGATGGTAGTGTGCGTACAAGGCCAAATTTGTAGCCAAAGGGCTATGCTTAGAAAGAGGGTATAAACTACAAGGAGGTGTTCTCACCAGTTGTGAAACACTTCCATTCTACATTGTTGGCAGTTGCAGCACAATTTGAATATGCGCTGGATCAGCTTGATGTAAAGACTGCCTTTCTGCACTGCGATCTTAAGGAAGAGATCTACATGACACAACTGTTGGATTTAAAGTTGCAGGGAAGGAGAAGTTGGTGTGTAAACTTGAGAAGTCGCTATATGAACTGAAGCGGTTACTGAGACAGTGATACAAACGCTTCGACAAGTTTATGTGTGGTCATAGTTACACCAGGAGCTTATATGACCCATGCGTTTACTTTCAAAAGCTACCGAGCAGTGAGTATATCTATATACTCTTGTGCGTAGATGATATGTTAATAGCTTCTAAGAACAAATCATCGATAGATAAATTGAAAGTACAATTATCATGTGAGTTCAAAATGAAAGATCTGGGAGAAACTAGGAGGATACTAGGTATAGAAATTGAAAGATACAGAGTGAAGGGGAGAGTAAGTCTGACTTAGAAACCTTATTTGCAGAAGGTGCTTCAAAGTTTCTGATTGGTGATGAAGCTAAATCTGTGAGTAGTTCGTTGGCCCCTCACTTTAAACTTTCGGCTAGAATGTCTCTGAAGACAATAGATGAATGTGAGTACATGTCTCACGTTTCATATGCTAGTGCAGTTGGTAGTCTTATGTATGCTATGGTGTGCATGAGACTGGATTTGTCACAGACCGTGAGCATGGTATCTAGATACATGCATGATCCTGATAGGGGTCATTGGGAGGCTGTGAGATGGATATTGCGGTATATCAAAGGTACCGTAGATGTTAGATTGCTTTTTGAGAAGGTGGTTGAGTTCAAACCTGTTCACAGAAAAATACAAAATTTCAGAACTTAAGAATAAAGAGTGCAAAGTGCTCAATACTACCGTGATAGTGAGTGGCTATGCGGGTCGTGATCCACAAGGAGGGACTAACTATGGAAACTTTTTAGTAAGTTCTCTTTAGTTCACTTGAAATGGTTAAAGTTCTTTTAGTTCTTGAATAGAAAATAAAAAAAAGAGTTATAGTTAAGTTAAGAAGAAAGTGGTAGATTGAGAAGATGAAGAAAAATAGAAATAATTTTTGTATAAAGAAAGTGAAAAATAATGAATAGAGTTGAGAGATAGTGATGGTGGTGATCTAAACTAAAAATTAAAAGAAAGAAAATTAAACCCTAAAAAAATACTTACTTACCTCTTTGGTGTCTGCTTTCCTTGACTTGTATTGATGATGTACCTTTGTTTGAAGGCGAGGAAAGTATGACAAATAGGATCTTCCTCATTCCCGATTTACACTACAAAATGAAAGGGCACGCTATACTAGCATAGGAATGGCTATCAATCACCATAAGCAATCTAAATCTAAGTCAAAATTGCTTTATCTCATCCGTTGATATTCTCTCTATCCATTTATCTCTTTAGATTTTGAATTTGGACTCCGTATTTCACGTTATCCTCGATTGATCTTTAACTAACCAAAATGGATATATAAAAATCTGAATTATACCAGTTTCTATTTGATATTATCTTTTTGATTTGCTCTGATCTTCAGCTGAACATTTGCCCCAATCCTTATTTGTTCTGGATGTGATGTTATCCTCATAAATCTTCAATTAATAGAATTGATTCACCAAAATCTGATTTTTAACTGATTAGATCTGGGATCATCCTCAGCTAACCAAATAGATCCAGTTAAATCTAATTTTAACTGATATTTATTTGGTTTAATCCTCTTTCTCTCCATGATTATCTTCTGCAAATTAGACATTTAAGATAAGAAAATTAGCAGATTTATTACACGATAAATGTAGGAGTGTAATGAAAAGAATGTAAAATATGTATACGATCAGAAGGATGTTGGTGGTAAATAAGAGTGCACAGGCTATGTGGATTCTCACTATGCTGGTGACCTTGACAAGCGCCGATCCACTACAGGATATGTTTTTACCTTGTCTCAGCTGCCAGTGAGTTGGCGTTGTACTTTAAGTCAATAGTAGCTCTATCGATAATAGAAGCAGAGTACATGGCTCTAACAGAGGCTATAAAGGAGGTGATTTGGCTTCAGGACTTGATGGATGACTTGGGGATGAACAAGACTTCTTGCGGGTACACTGTGATAGAATGAGTGCTATTTACCTAGCGAAGAATCAAATCTATCATGCGAGGACGAAGCATATTGATGTCAAGATCACTTTGTTTGGGATTTCTTGAAGATGGAGATATCAAAACGAAGAAGATTCACACCAAAGATAATCCCGCAGACATGCTTACAAAGGTGGTTCTCGGGGTTACGTTCAATCATTGCAAAAACTTGCTCTGAATCCCTCTGGTTGCTTGAGCTCAGTGGAGCTCATTTGGATGAACTACGAGTAGAGTGATCCCCTGAGCAGGGGGTACGTAGGCAGCAGTAATGGTGAAGCCCAATCGCTAGAGCCGAAATCGTGTGTTGATTCCGCCAAGATTACTGAAGTCGAGATAATGTGTCGATTTCGCCGAGATCGTGTGTCGATTTCGCCGAGATCGTATGTTGATTTCGCCTGAGCACTCAAGCCGAGATCGTGTATTGATTTCACCAAAATCGTGTGTCGATTTCACCAGGTGTTCATTAGAGTTCGGCTAAGATTTGAAAAATCTTCATTAAGATGGAGAATGTAGAGAGAAAGCGTAAAAACACGAGATACAGTTTTTTAAACTCTATGACAGGACTTAGGTCGACCTGGCCATTGACCGATATGCACAAGGCTTGGATCGGTCGACCGGGCTGTCGACCGATGTTGCACTAGGAACAAGAACTCAGTTGGGTCGGTCGACCGCCTGGTCGACCGACATTTCTAGCAAGTCTTATAATGATAGAGGACTTTCCGCGGTCGATTGCACACTTGGGTCGGTCGACCGGACGGTCGACTGATAGTCGGGTCAGAACTGCTTTCTGGACCCGACCTGAAACTGTTTTGGGGATTTCTTCTCTTCCCTATAAATAGAGGATGTAACTCATTTTAGGGTTAAAGAACTATCTGATGAGTTCTTGAGAGAACTAATTGTACTCCTCTTGTAATCTTGTGTATATCAATAGATCTCTCTCTTCTGCCCCGAGGACGCATGTATCTTGCCGAACCTCGTAAATCATTGTCTTCCTCTTTCTTTGTGTTTGTTGTTGCCTCTAGGATTTGTGTTCTTGGCATGCTAGGGGCCAACAATTTGCACACTTGGTGGGAAAAATCAGTGGAAAAGAAAACTCCCCAAATTTCTGATTTTTAATTTCTTCAGTAAGGAGGGATTTTGGTGGAGGATTTGCTATCCAAACTCCCGCTATAGAATCTTTCTTTTTTACTCTCGTCGCAGACAAAAAGAACATTGAACACCTAATTGCAAAAGGAACACAAATGCTTACTGAGATTGGAAAATGCAGTATGAACACCTTTTTTCTGATTCACAGGTCACATAAAGAAGAATATCTAATGGAAAAGCAAAAATAATGATTACCAAGAACGGACCACGCATAACTGCATTCTCTGCATCGAGCAACTGCAGCTTTGAGGAACTTCAATGTCTTGAACTGTGTAGTACATAGGTTATGGAGACCAAGCTGATGCCATTGCACAGCATCATCTGGATCTTCCTCGGTTGCCTATTAAATCAAGACACATGTAAAATAAGAGACCCAGTGAAGTCACAGAATACAAAAGTCCAACATGAACTAGCAAGAACCATAAAATGCACGTCTTAAGCCTAATGTATGGTTGACTTCTTGAGCTGTGCATTCTTCACAGTTAACAACTTAAGGTCAACTGATGGGAATGAAAAAGTTAATGGAACTCACATAATGATAACAAGAAAAATATCTAAAACAGCAGATTCATTTATTCTGAACGCAGGCATGCCTATATCTTGGAATCCATAACAATCTTCCCAAATATGACAGTGAGGAATTATCTTAATTCATTGATTAGCTAAAATTCATTTCTCATGATGCTGCAGTATCTTCCCTAATTTAGTTTGATGGCAGATAAAGAACAGAGTGCAGAGACTTGTTGGACTTGATGTATACATTGCTAATTAACTACTTATGAGATTTGATGGTATGTTATACTCTTGCGTTCTTAATAAAATGAATCATATATCAGCAGATTACAGATATTCAATGGAAGGAAAAAAAATTCATTATGTACTATGCAACGGCAATACGGTGTACAAGAATAGATGACAAAATAGGAAAATACATGCAAAATTTGCAGGATGCATGATTGTAAACATCCAGTCCCTAAACACAAGCTTCTACTCTGCGGCACCGGACAAGTACTATGCAAGAAAGAGTTTATGATGTTCACAACAAAATATACCTGTAAATACTTTGAGAAATATATTCTATTTGCTTCTTTTGTTTTATCTTGTACCTTGGAGGGCAATTTCATATGGAAAATCTATCATCAGGAAGAAATTTATATCAGGACTAATTACTAAATAATGTTTTCCACCAGGTGTGATATTTGAGACAATCTCAAGCATATACTGGTGAACTTAAAAATCACTCCAGAAGACAAGTTACTACCTGCTCCAGGCACTTCTTTGCATTTCTGTAATCACCAATCACTTGATATGCATTTGCAAGGTTCACCCATAATGGCCCAGCTTTAGGTTCAGCTTTCAGTGCTGCAAGTAAACACTCTTTGGCAACATTTCCAGCTTCAACTTGTTGTGCAAAAGCCCTTTCTCCTCCGTTGGCCCCAGGGCGTGGAATTCAATCTAAAGATTGTAATGGTTTTTCTTTACTACATAAAACATCAGGGCAAGCATTATCAAACAAGAAAATAGAGATGAACAGGGATAGCTAACCTCATAATGGAAAGTGAGTTTCATGGTTGGTAAAGTCACATATTATAATCAACATATATGGATCTTGGATCTTACAAGAAAACATTGGCGAGTTGTGTTTTGCTCTTGGTATTCTGAAATTGCACTACTTTGATAGTAGACCAGACCTAATTGATATCACTAAATTGCACAATGGCATGAAAATGTTGGATCTGTCAAAGTAAGGATTAACACAATGTTTAGAAGGAACAAAGATCTTCCAGTTTTGGGTTAACTTTGCACTGATTGAATGGCACTCTACTAAATAGTTAAAACTTAAAACTTCAAAACAGGGAGATTCTTTGTTTTGTGCATGCGCTGCTTTACTCACAGTGGTACTGTACTGACTAAGCGTCCATAAGTTCAATTAACCAACATACCTGTCAATAAGAATCCATTGCATAAGCATTGCATATCTGAAATCTTGGTGCTACATACCAGTAGTTTTAAAGGTCCTGAAACACTGACCCTCTCTATTCCAAAGTGAGAACCCAATGAATCCACTGTTAGTTTAAAGAGATCCAACCATCTGGGTAGAAGAATATCCTTATTTTGTGCGCAGGACAACAACCTCTCTGAGGAATTTACCAATCAGGCGAAGACTGATGCAGTCGGAGATGTAACCAACACGACAAGAACAAAGAACAATAGAAAAAAGCAATCAACACAGTATTTAACGAGGTTCGGCAACGTGCCTACGTCCTCGGGGCAAGGGAGAGAGAGATTTTATTGATTCAACAATCAACACAAACTAATACGAGGTACTTGAGGGAACTTTCAGGGGATACAATACATGAGGCTTTAGCCCTTATTTATAGCCACATAGTCCCTGGGTTTTAGAAAATCCCGATTGGATTTGATCCCAAACAGAAAATGAATCCAAATCCTGAAAGGAAAGCCAAAAACGCGTCTGTCTGACCCATGTCCACGGTCGACCGTCCGGTCGACCGGACCCAAACAGAGAGCAGCCTACTTTCAGTCGGTCGATCGGGCGGTCGACCGAGCTAATCCTATGCACGTCGTGCACACCGGTCGACCGGGTGGTCGACCGGGAGCATATTCTGGCCTGCTGCAAGACACCGTTCTCTCCCTTGTCTTCCGGTCTCTGTGCTATCTTCCTATACCTCATCTATCTCCTTTCTCCCTACAAACTCCATCTCGGTGAAGATTTTTCAAATCTGAGCCGATCTCCAACGAATTTCAGTCTATCACCCGCCGAAATCGACACACGATCTCGGCGAAATCGACACACGATCTTGGCTTGAGCGCTTCAGACGAAATCGAGACACGATCTCGATGAAATCGACACACGATCTCGGCAAGATCAACACTTTAGCTCGTCTTGGAACCTTTAGCTCAGCTATCAATTAGGATGCACCACACATACCTTCCCTACACTTCACCTTAAGAGAACTTCTATACATGCCGATCACCGAACGTGTCTCCTACTCAGCAACTACACGACCTCACGAAGAACTCATCATGAGTCAATACTGACTCTCCAACTGACTGGCTCTCTCCAGTCTACATGTCTTCAGCTGACGGTTCAACCAAGTCTGAGTAGAGCACACCGAACACTATCATCGGCTTCAACAAACTGGATGCACACCCCTCTTATGCAAGCTTAACTGTCTCTCACTAGAAGATCATCTGTTCATCGAGATCACAACGCATCACCTCTACATGAAGTCCAACTCTTCACCTCTACGTGAAGTCCCAATCAACTTCTCGAGAACCCAAACAGCTTCAAACAGGTTGCATCACCAAATGGCTGCGCCTTTACGGTTGCCTACGTACCTTGCCCAAGGGATCAAGCCAACCTAGTTCAATTAAATGAGCTCCATCAAGCTCAAATACTTGTACCTGAATCTTCAACAATGAACCTATCTGGCTGAGTCATATGAACCTCCTCACTGCCATCATGGAGAACAACGGTCTTCAACTTGAGCTTGTCGCGGTCACAAGCTTGAGATTCATGCCTCTTCACCCATGTGCGTAGTTTTACCTTGATTCCTATGGCTGCAAATAATTTAACATTATCATCAATGTCTTCAACCTGTTCAGTATCACCCCTGGCTACATGATTTCTGCCTGGTGTCACATCCGGTGAAGTCTTCACTGATACCGAACTAACTGGAAATGGTGGAGTAGCATCAATCTCCACCCATTGCGATACTTCCTTGGTCTTCGTCCTCTCTACCTGTTGAGAGATGGTAGACTTCAACACTGAAGTCTCATCAAACGTGACATGCCGACTCAACACGATCTTCTTATTTTCGGGGTCCCATAATAGCCTTTCATATTTCTCTTGACGCCCAAAAATACAAACTTCTTTACTCGCAGATTCACCATACCATCTTTGGCACGAAAGTAGGCTAGACTTTCAAATTCTCGCAGCAAAGCATGACCTTTGAGTAGCTTTCCCAGACTAAATTTCCAATAGAGTTTTACCTTCTATCGCAATCGATCTATTTATGAGATGGCTAGCATACACAATCGCCTCAGCTCAAAATGATTTGTCTAATCTTCCATTAGACAACAACTACCGAACCTTCTCCAGTAAGAAACGGTTTACTTCCTTAGCCAACCCATGTATACCTTCTGTGAAGTGAGTATCAATACCAATGTTCTGACCAAATCGTAGGAATTGATTCATGTCTCTTTCAATATTACCAATCTGTAGCTCCTTAGTCTTCCTACCTGTCTGCTTCTCCATTCTTCCTTTCCACTTCACCAATATATTTAGGGCTTCACACCTTTATCTCATGGGATATATCCAACAATATCTAGATAAACTATCAATAAAAAAGACAAAGTACATGTGACCTACAAGCGATGCAGTCTTAGCAGGTCCCCAAACACTTACGTGAACACAATCAAGAAGACCTTCTGAGCGGTGAGTACTGGTGTTGAATTTTACCTTCTTCTTATCCAGAATGTCGTGTTCACTCACCAAGTTGCAGGTAGCAGCACCTTCCAATGATCTCTTCTTTGTAGGAGCTTGCAAAGAATTTTTACCTCCATGTCCGACCTTCATCTGCCAGACCTTTGTGCAACTATCATCTGAAGAACTAGAAGTCACCACCTGACCTGTAACCGTACTACCCTTCAAGTAGTAGAGATTGTTCCGGCGGACGCCCTTCATAATCACCATTGAGCCTTTGGACATCTTGAGAATACCATCTCGTATAGATACAACAAGGCCCAATGCTTCCAAAGTGCCAACAAAGATAAGATTTCTTTTAAGTTGAGGTACATATCTCACCTCATTCAATTCTCGTACTATCCCATCAACTATCTTGACACGGATTGTACCTATCCTTCTATATTACATGGATGATCATCACCCATGACCGTGTAACATCCATCTAGCTTCTCAAAGCTAGAAAACCAGGCCCTATTCGGGCACACATGATAGGTGGCTTTGGTATCCAAGATCCACTCAGTATTATCTGAGTAACTAACAGTAGGAGTAGTAACAGAGAGAGAATATAGATGAGTCTGAATCCGATCCATCCGCCTGTGCGAGATTCACCTCGGTGTTTGACTCCATCTCCTTACCTTTGGCCTTCGGGCAATCAACTTCCAGTGCCCTAGTTCCTTGCATAAGGCGCACTGATTCCTCTTCAGATCTCTGAAGCCTGATCTGGACTTCGATCTTTCCTAATCATCTCTTCTCTTCTTATTGGAATTCCTACCTCTTACTGTCAATGCCTCTACAGTTGTGTTCCCTAAAGGAGACAGTCTGTCATGCCTCCTTGCTTCATAACTCACAAGAGAAGCAGACACCTCAGAATAGTTAGGGATTTTCTTTCATTGATCAATGTAAGAGTAATGGTCTCATACTCATCTACAGAAGAGAGTTCAAAAGAATTATCGCATTATCCTCTCCATTGATCTTCACATCCACATTAACTAGATCTGTAATAACCTTTGTGTAGCGATTCAAGTGTTCATTGATGGAGCATCTTCTTTGCATCTGAAAACTATAAAGCTTACTCTTCAACTGCAACCGCGATTTGACGCTTTTAGTCAGATACTTGTTTTCTAGGATCTCCCACAGCTGCCTCGTAGATGTTTCATGAAACACATGATACTTGATGTCTTGTGTCAGACAACACCTGATCAAGCCACACGCCGTATGTGTTTCATCTTGTCCTAATATTCTTCCATTGTTGATGCGCGCTTCTTCTCCAACCGTAGAATATCTTCGAGGTTTGATGCCGTCAGTGCATCCATCACCTCATACCTCCATATACCGAAGTTGTTCGTGACGTTGAACTTCACCACATTAATCCTCAGTGGATATGGGTTCATGGATTTTTCTGATGATGTACCTTCTCCAGCCATCTTCTCAACTGATTCCTCAAAGTAATGCGAAAACAAACAGAGTTAGATAAAATAAAACTAGATAAAAATAGGATCTTTACCTCCATGTGATACCCTCAAAGAGTTTCCGAAACTATCTACTCCTTCGAATTGATTCCTCGAGCAATCTACACGCTGTTTTGAGATCGACACACGATCCCACAAACAGTCCCAACGCTGCTTTGAGATCGACACACGATCTCCGCCAAACAGCAACTGATGCCCTTGAAATCACACACGATCCCATGACGAACCTGAGATGCTCTGATACCACTTGTTGGACTTGGGCACCATCCCAAAAGACTAGCCTTTTAGGTAAAGTTGTCCAAATCCTTATATACCCAAGACCATCCCCACGGGCCGATGTGGGACTATTTGTTCGACCCAAATCCCAACAATCTCCCCTCGAACAAAGAGTCTCCCTACAAGCTTAACTATCTTCACACTGGAAGATCAAATGCTCCAACGAGATCCAACTCTTCACTACGTGAGGTGGCGGCACGCCTTATTGAAGTACTAACTGCAATCGGTCACTCCTCTACACCGCGTGACAGACCGCGTGATAGGTGTGCACCCATTGTAAAGGAGCACCACTGTCAAATTTCTCGAGAGCCCCACATTAGCTTCACAGGGGCCTATTGTGCCTTTTTGGCGCCATTAGGGTGAGCAAGCCTTTGCACCATTAGGGGATCTACATCGTCGAACATCACCCACACATACGACTAAGTTCGGGGCATGACTCTAATACCAATTGTTCGCAGGATAACAACCTCTCTCAGGAATCCACCAACTAGGTGGAGACTAATGCAGCCGGAGATGTAACCAACATGACAAGAACAGAGAACGATAGAAAAAAGCAATCAACACAGTATTTAACGAGGTTCGGCAACATGCCTACATTCTCGGGCAATGGAGAGAGAGATTTTATTAATTCAACAATCAAACAAACACACTAATAGGGATACTTGAGGAAACTTTCAGGAGATACAATACATGAGGGTTCTAGCCCTTATTTATAGCCACATAGTCCTTGGGTTTTAGGAAACCCCGATTGGATTTGATCCCAACAGAAAAGGAATCCAAATCCTGAAAGGAAAGCCAAAAACGCGTATGTCGGTCGACCGGGCGGTCGATCGACCCATGTCCACAGTCAACCGTCCGGTCGACCAGACCCAACAGAGAGCAGCCTACTTTTAGTCGGTCGACCGTTCCATACCACGGTCAACCGGGCGTCGACCGAGCTAATCATGTGCACGTCGGCAGTCGACACCGAGTCATCGCCGGCGTACGAGTCGTCGACCAGGACCTACGACCGGACGCCGTCGGCCATCGACCTCGGGTCGACCGGGTTCGGGTCGATGGCCGGCATTCTGGCCCGCGCAATGCACCATTCGCTTCCTTGTCTTCCGGTCTCTGTGATATCTTCCTCTACCTCATATTTCTCCTCTCTCTCCCTACACCTTAAACAAATATTAACTGGACATTGATTATGAATATGCATCACTTTTGAGTTGAGGTTGCACTTTCTACACTCCATATTTCGTTATGCTAATTTTTGTCCTCTTCGTCTCGTGAGGCTTTTCTCTACACTTCTAGGCTTTAGCATCTATCCTCCTCAAAGCAATTAATTATGTCATCTGCAAAGAATATACATCAGGCAGTTCTGCTTGCATAGAACTAAGGCTTCATTTGGACATGGCTATCATGGTAGAGTTGAAGGCCCAACTAGGGCTGAGCATTTAAACCGGAAACCGGCTAGACTGACCGAACCGCCAAATTACGGGCCGTTCTGTTCGATTTTTTCACATTGTGCGGTTTGGGTGCGGTTCAAGTTTATGTAAACTTTGGTTCCTTCGGGTTGAGTCAGTTTCACAAAAATGAAACCCGACCCAACTGAACACCACTCGATCTGATGAGACAGTGGAGTCCAGCTATCCGGTGACATGACCCTCAAAATTCCCCCAATTTTCAAATGATGTGAGCCCTAAATCAGAATCTCCCTCCCTCTCTCTCTCTCTCATTCTCTCACACAAACACACTCTCTCTCCCCTCAATCTCAAGCGGCTACGAGCCCTAAATCAGAAAATCTCTCCCTCTCCTCGTCTTAGATCTCTTTGGTCAATTAAAAATATCAATTGCATGTGTCTCACATTGGATTTATAATGATTGAAAATTAAACAAAAAAAATTAAACTTTTGTCCAATTCCTAGTCAAAAAGATGATGAACTTGGTAGGGCAGTGAGTGGAGAAGTATTTGCAGAACGGGAGAATGAAAATATCTTCACCATAACCGTTGATAATGCATCTTCTAATGATACTATGATTTTTATTTAAAGAAAAGCTTTAATAATTGTAATGGAGCAATTCTACATGGAAAACACCTTCATATGAGATATATTGTGCACATTGTTAATCTCATTGTTATGATGAGATTAAATAATTGGGCTCTTCGTTGCTAGGGTGCGCTCGGCCGTGAAGTATGTGAGGAGTTCTCCTTCTCATTACAAAAATTCAAGAATTGTGTGGAGATTGAGAAAATTAAATGGTCCAAAACCTTTTACTTAGATGTGCCTACTAAGTGGAACTCTATATATTTGATGTTGAATACCGCATGCAAGTACGAAAGAGCTTTTGAAAGATATGGTGATGAAGACCCATTTTTTTAGAATCAAGTGTTACGTGGGAAAAAATAATGATGTCGTCAGAGGATGATTGGATTTCTTGAAAAATTTATGAACTCACTTTGCGTGTTTTTTGTTCTTTGTATGTAACTAGCAATAGTTTTTTCATGAAATTAGTAATGTCATTTGTGAGTTGATAGATCAACAAGAAAGTGGGGATTTAGAATTGAGCAAAATTACCCGCAAAATGCAAGAGATTGAGGAAGTTGGGAGAAGACGAACATGTTGATTTATATTGTCGTACTTCTTGACCGCCGATACAAGGAATAATATGTACAATTTGTTCTTGAACTTTGTTATGGTGCAAGTGAAAGTTTGGAGAAGATGAAGATTGTAAAAATAGGCCACATCATTATTGTTCAATGACTACAAGTTAAGGTATGAAAGTTCAAGTGAGCAATCGAGTGAGATAGCTCAATCTTCAAGCAATATTTTCAATATTTTCCCTTCCTCTTCTCAATCATTAGATGTGAGGAATCGCTTCAAAAGGATGAGAGCCGGCGTTGGAGGAGAGGAGACAAAGATGGAACTGAAGAAATTTTTAAGTGAAGATGCCGAAGACGATCTTTCTACATTTAACATCTTGGAGTATTGAAAAGTTAGTAGCTCAAGATTTTCTATCCTACATCGAATGGTTCACGATGTGTTAACAGTTCTCATCTCTACTGTTGCTTCCGAATCGGCATTTAGTAGTAGTGGTCATATCCTTGACCCATTTAGGAGTTCATTGACTTCAAGAATGGTCCAAGCTCTTTTATGCACTGAAGATTGGCTTCGATTACAATGTCATTAACAGAATAGTGTTGAAGAAGACTTGATGCTCTTGAAACACATGATATAGGTAAATTTTTTGGAGTTGAATATTTGATTCAATTACTGATTTTTTTAATTTAGTAGATTACTTTGTTTCTTAGAGTAAACATTCATTTCTTTTAACTATAGATTTTCTCTAAAATGGCGTCAAAATCAACAGTCATGGAGGTTTAAGAAGAGAAGAGTAGAACAAGTTGTTGAAGGACAAAGGCTTTGTTATTGAGCAAAACTTTTTTTCTTGTGTTGTTTCTTTTAATTATTGTATAACAACTACTTGGACTGCTACTTTGCTAGTGGATTGTAATATTTGGACTGAAAAATTTGTGAGCTTTACTCCTTTGTAATATTTGCTTGTGAGCTTTACTATTTGGATTGTTTAGACTATAATATTGTTATTTGGACTGTAATATTTAGACTGTAATATTGGCATATTGTTGTTTAGACTTTGGATTGTAATATTGGGACTGTAATGGATGTTTGAATCTTTTGATTGTCATGTTTCAAATGGATGGTTTGTTCATGCCATAATTTGTTGTTACTTGTTATATTTGATTATTTGTTATGTTGGCATAATGTTGTTGCAACTGTTTTTTTGCATCCATTTGATTTGAAATTAATGTTGGCATTATGTTAGCATAATGGTGCTACTACATTGCTACTGTTTATGGAGACTGGTGCCATTTCTGTTGTATTTGCACAATTGCACTTGCAGCAGCCACCTGGTGATGGTTTTTTTTTTTGGCAGTTTTGTGAACTATTAATGTGAAGAACAAAGGCCCAAGTAGTATAAACTGTAAAATTCAATGTAATTTGGGCCCAACACCCAAACCGAAACCGAAACGAAACCGCACTAAAAAATTCGGTGCGATTTAACTTTGGTTTGTATGTTATTTCGGTTCAGTTCGGTTCGGTTGTGAAATTTCTTGGTTCGATTCAGTTCGATTTTTTTTAAGAAAAATTGCACCGCACCGCGCGATGCTCAGCTTTGGCCCAGCTCTCTTAAGACCTTCCCAAACACCTGGACAACTGATTTTAACTGCAAAAGCACACTTGCCATTTTTGAAGAAAAACACTATGCACATAACCCCCTAATTTCGCTAGGTGAGGTTGGGTTATGATTCCTCCTTTCCAGTGGAGTTAGATGTAGAACCTGATGAGACGCAAATCTTCTTCTTACTCTCAACCAAAATAAAATCATTAACACCTACACCCATCTCCACTATCCAAACACACCCTAAAAGAAACTGAAGTGAAAACTAAAAACCTGAAATAATTATAATAAAAAACAAGAGTTGCTATTATTATTATAATATTATAAGATAATGCACTAGTATCCTTACACATTAGCTGCTTCTATTCACCTGAGTTTATTTTCATTCTTATCATCACTGTTGTTGTTGATAGTTGAAATTATTGTTCTATAAACAGTCTTGCAGCCATTTTTTGCGGACTGTCTTCATGTTATTAGCCGCATGTGATTACTTTATAGGCAAAACCTTAAATAATCACAGATCGAAGCAGATCATAGGAGTTGAGATGAGAGAGAAAAAGAAGACAGAATTACTTGGTTTAACCTTTCGACTTGTCCATGGATGAAAGAAGCAAAATCAATTGTGGCAAATTATGAGGCATAGATTTGGTAGAATTACTCAAACCCTAGTCTCATATATACCACAAATCTCATCGGAGGCATACAGACATAAATGGGGATACAAGCGAGCGAGAGAGAGAGAGAGAGAGGAGAGGAGAGAATTCAGAATAGATCCAACCCGGGGGCTCCGCAGCAGCACCTATCAGCCCAAGCCCAAAGCCTTCATTAAAAATGGCATCATAATGGTAAGGAAAGCAACAGATATCTTAAATGAGGTAGTATTGAAATATCAATAAAAAATATCTTTTATGACATTAATTTTGAAGGAGAGAGACATCGTAAGGTGAAGAAATGAAGATCATCATCATCAATTAGAAGAAATGAAGAGTCATCATTAATTGAAAGAAATGAAATGTCATCATGATCAACTAGGAGAAAGGAAGAGTCATCATCAATTGAAAGAAATGAAATATCATCATCATCAATTAGGAAAAAGAGTCATCAGTAATTTGAAGAAATGAAAAGTTATCATGAATTAGAGAAGTTAAACAGTCATATATGCGTTATTGTCATTTATTTATGACATTAAGTAGATTGTTAGTATTCTTGTAAGTTTTTTTGTTTGAAGCCTATAAAAGACTAGTGTACCTCTTTGTTTTTTTCAAGCAAGCAAGTAAGAAAGAAAAGTTGAATAAGATCCATTCTCCACTTAAAATTTTAGATTATAGTATATTAATCCGTAAACTAGTATAAATAATTAGTATCAAAGCCAATTCAATTTTTTTCATTTCCTTTTCTCCTCATGGCCTCCAGCAACAATCTCATCAATCCACAAGTTCCCAAGTTATTGAAAGATAACTATGAGAGTTGGTCAATTCAGATGAAAGCTCAATTGATTCTCAAGAGTTATGGGAGCTAATCTTTGATGGGTTCGAGGACTCCACACCGAGGTAGAAGCCGCCTACACCGTCGAAGAGAAGAAGACTCTTAAAGAGCAAAGAAAAAGGATAGCAAGGCTTATTTTCTACTCTATCAAGGGTTGGACGAGTTTACCTTCGAGAGAGTTGTCGAAGCAACGACGAGTAAGGAAGCATGAAAAATCCTTACTACCATCTACAAAGGAGTCGAGCGGGTGAAACGAATTCAGCTACAAACTTTGAGGGGCTATTTTGAAGCCGCTCAAATAAAAGATGAAGAAAAATCTCCGATTATTATTCACGATTACTTCAATTGTGAATAAAAGGAGGAGAAATGAGAGAAGATGGAGGACATCCGAGTAATAGAGAAATTGCTCTGATCCCTCATGTCAAAGTTCGAGCACGTGGTGGCGGCAATTGAGAAGTCCATAATTTAAAGGAGGTCTCAATAGAGGAGCTTTTTGGGATCTCTCCAAGTTCATAAGCAACACATGCAAAAGAAGATTGGTTCCATAGTTTTGGAATAAGCATTAGAGTCAAAGCTAACTCTAATTGATCGAGATTCACATAGTATAGGTCGTGGTCGAGGTAGGGAACGTGGTCGCCAACAACGAACCACTTAAAATAAAGTGGAGTTTCAAAGCTTCAGAGGTCGAGGACGAAGCAATCGATGAAGATTCATGTCTGGAAGTGGAAACAAAAGAACGTCTAATGCTACAACTGTCAAAAATTTGGACATTATGCTTCGAATTGCTCACAGAACTGAAGATCTTACCAATCTCGCTGAAACAAAAATGATATGAGTAATAACTCTACTCTTCTTCTTATTCATGATGATTCAAGTGTTCATAATGATGTTTGGTACCTTAATTCGGGTGCTAGCAACCACATGTGTGAGAAGAAAGAACTTTTCATGGAACTCACAGAGAAGTTCATGGAAGTGTGAGCTTGGGAGAATCTTCAAAACTCCCCGTTGAAAGCAGAGGGAAGATCAAAATCTACCAAAAGGAGATAAGCCTGAATATATTTCTAATGTTTATTATTATATTCCTAACATATTTCTCAACATTGGTCAATTACTTGAAAAAGATATAAAGTATATATGAAGAGCAACCATCTTTGGTTGAAAAAATGCAAAAGGAGATCTTATAACATGTGTTAAGATGACAAGAACCTTGCATCTAAACATAAAAGTTGAGAAGTATTTTCAAGGACTCATGAAGAATGAGTCATGGAGGTGACATCTTCGCTTCGGTCATCTAAACTTCAGCGGCCTGAAGATATTGTGTAAAGCCAGCATGGTACGAGGTTTACCAACAATTGATCTACCAGTCATATTTGTGAAGTTTGCATAATGGCAAGCAAGCACGATTTTCTTTTCCCAGTGGAAGTCTGGAGAGCGAAGGCACTATTACAACTGTTCATACTGACATCTGCGGACCACTAGATCCCGTTGCCTTAGGAGGTAATAGATATTTTATTACCTTCATTGAAGATTTCAGTAGAAAGTTGTGGGTGTACATTCTTAAAAAAAATCTGCTGTCTTTACTACCTTTAAGAATTTTAAAGCTCTTGTTGAAGCAGAGAGTGGCCACAATCTAATAACTCTCCGATCTGATCGAGGTGGCGAGTACACCAAAATATGTTTCAAGAATATGTAGGAGAAAGGCATAAGTGGCAGTTTACTACTGCCTACACACCATAGCAAAGGGCATCGCAGAAGAAAAGAACCGCACTATTCTTGACATAACGAGAACCATGCTCAAAGAAAAGAGGCTGCCGAAGCAGTTTTGAGCGAAACTATGGCATGTTCAACTTACTTGCTTAATCGATGTCCGACGAAACAAGTGAAGGGCAAGACTTCTCAAGAGCATGGAGTGATTACACGCCTAATGTCACGCTCCTACGAATTTTTTGGGTGTGTTGCATACGCTCAAGTACCTGAAGTTAAAGGAAGAAGCTTGACATCATGGTGAAAAATATATTTTCATCGGATATAGCAAGGAGTCGAAGGCATACAAGCTCTAAAAATCACTAACTACGAAAATAATGTTTAGTAGAAATTTGTCTTCAATGAAGCTGAAGCATGGAGTTTGGAGGAATGAAGAGACTTCAAAGTGCAACCCGTAGTTAATGAACCTGACGAGCTCCTATATGAGGTTCCACCACCAGTTACACCACCATCTCCTCAACATGCTACACTGTCTCCTGCAAGAGGTTCTCCATCTTCTGGGAAAGTTAGTAGTGAATCTTCCGTGCAATGAGGTCCCTCAAAATGAGAAGCCTCAGGAGATTTATTAGCATTTAGAAGAAGATGGAGAGACTAATCTCTTCTATTTATATGCTGATCAGGAGCCTCTCACTTCCAAGAGGCTAAGGAAAAGATTTTGGCGATCAGCATGAAGTAGGAGTTGTATGCAATCCAGAAGAATGACACATGGGAGTTGACACACTTCCATAAATTACAAGACAATAGGTGTCAAATGTGTAAAATCACCTAGAGGGGGGGTGAATAGGTGATGGCTAATCTAATGGTCACTTAATGCCAAATAATGTGGAAGTAAAAACTATTATAACCTAAACTAAACTTTTACACTAAACACTATGTATAACACAGAGTGTAGCCGAATTCCCCGTGAAGGGCTCTGGACTAACTCCTCTAGATTCCCCTTGAGGGTTGAGGTGCCGCGTTGGCTCTCTTGTTGAATGCAAGTGTTAGCAAAACAATCCCACGCCAAGTATAACAATTATGCACAAATGAATATATCAAGCATATAAAGATAGACAATAAAAGTATGCAGGATATAAATGAATAGAGAGAGAAAGTGAGCAATCGCAAACACAAGGAATTTGTTTCGAGGTTCGAGCACACTTGCTCTACATCCCGCCTTCGACACACGAAGGATTTCCACTATGCTTGATCCCATGGATCTCTCCTTGGTGCCGCAACACCTACAATCCCTCGGACTCCCTAGTCCCGTACACACGCAAGCCCACTAGCTTGCCGAGGCCGACCTCAAACCAAGAGTTCACAACCGAACTCTAAACCACCGCGAGCACACTTGCCCGCCTCCTCAAATTACAAAGAAAATCTTTGGTGATCACAACACTTTGATCACCTAAAAGCACTCTCAACTACAACACTCCTATAGAA